>SJYC01103052.1:0-36493 GCA_006408675.1 Madoqua kirkii
ACATTTTTCTGAAATACATTAGAAATATTTTTTTATAGTTATAGTCATTTACTTTTTGATACTCTATACTCTAGTTTCTACTTTATTTTTTGATTTATTGTATGTGGGATTTTTTTGTTGTTGTTTCTATGGAGTGCCATAGAAACTTTCCTTTATCAAGTAATAAAAATTGAATGCAGTAATTTAATTTGTACAAATCATAGTCCATGATTTTTTTTAGATGATTAACCTGTTGCCCTGTGGTTGTTAATAGTCTGCTCCTTTTCACAGTAATTGGAAATGTCACTTTTATCACCCACTGCCTTGAAAACTCTTGTGTCCTCTAATTTTATATTCAGTTTTGTACACTTGTATCTCATGGTTGCTAAAATAGTTTAATATATGTTATTGGGGGTAGTAAGGGCCCTTATTCCTTTTAACTTGTTTTGTTCTTAGTGGCATTCATTCCCTACTTTGTCCTTCAGAATAATTTTTTAAATATAGGAAGTATCCTGGGGAAGTGACTTCAACAAAATGTCAGAATAGGTAGCTCCAAGCATCTGTCCCTCAAAAGAAACATTAAAAAACAAGCAAAATCTGTCAGAACCAAGACTGTCTGTTCCCTGGAAAATGGTCAAAGATTTGTAACAATCAAGCAAAGACCCAAGAAAAAGGTCAAATTAAAAACAGTAGGAAAGCATTTGGTGTTTTTATGGTGAGTCCAACTTCCCCTTGAAGTCAGCCATCATGGCTTCCTGTCTCTGGACAGAGCAGAGCCAATTTAGGTGCAAGCCATCATGTTTCTGTTCTGACTTGTCCAGACTCCCCGAGGATGGACAAAGGTGCTCATCTCTGTTTCTTCCAGCTCAGATGTCACCCAGGCTGAGAAGCTGCGGTTTCTGCTGGAACACCAGTGTCAGACACTGGGCAAAACCCTTGCATGTGCAATCAAGTAATTTCAAAAAAGTGCCAAGACCATTGCCTATAGAAAAGTGCAGTTTTTCAACAAATATTGGTGGAGCCATTGCAAGAGGATGAAGTTGGACACTTAATTTATACTGAGTACAAAAGTCACCTCAAAATAGACTCAAGAACTAAATGTAAGAATGAAAACTACAAAACCTTTAGAAGGAATGAATGAAAGTTGCTCAGTCAAGTCTCTTTGTGACCCCCTGGACTGTAGCCTGCCAGGCTCCTCTGTCCATAGAATTCTCTAGGCAAGAATACTGGACTGGGTAGTCATTCCCTTTTCCAGGAGATCTTCCCAACCCTGGCATCAAGCCCAGGTCTTCCACATTGCAGGCAGATTCTTTACTGTCTGAGTCACCATGGAAGCCTTTAGAAGGAAATATAGGGTTAAAACATTACTTTGGATTTGGCAGTGAACTCTTATAGAGGACATCAGAAGCCTGACTCACAACAACGTGTATCTAAGATGGACGTGACATGTCAGCTGCACCGCGACGTGGCCTCTTTGGGGACATTTATCTCTGAGAGTTTCCTGGCCCCCAGAAGAAGTTAAGAGAGGAAGATATAGCAAGTAATAGGTTGAGTCATTGAGGTTTGGGGTTGTTCATTAACATATATATTCTTGTCATTCTAATGCACTGCTCCAAATTCATAAAGAGGTCAGCCCATATTTATATGTAACAGTTCAAAATTCTACCATCAACACTTAGGTTTTTAACATATCAAAATCAAAATGTTTAATACTATTTCCTATTAATCAACTATTGAACTCTGCTTTTTGGCTGCACCGGGTTTTAGTTGAGATGCAGGCTTAGCTACCACATGGCATGTGAGATCTTAGTTCCACAACCAGGGATGAAACCTGCATCCCCTACCTTGGGAGGCAGATTCGTAACCACTCGACCAGCAGGGAAGTTCTTGAAATTAATTTGTTTAGTTAACTTTCCCAAATAGAAAACTTATTGTCTCTGCTTCCTTTTTTCAGTGATCCTCTACTCCCTAGCAATCTGTAATGTGTTTTTTCATGAGACTTCTCATGTCTGAAAGGCAAGACATTTTGTGTGGCATATGCTGTTGAAGTAGACAGAGTAATCCAGTTAGCACCAAAGCGAGGAGGATGCGAGGTTAGCGGGAACTGTGGATGGTGTCTGCAGACAGATGATTCCGCTGTTAGATGACGCCACTGGGCAGGTGTCAAGATTGTGCCGCTGGGTCCTACCATGTTTGTACTTGGCTGTTGCCAAGAACTTCCCTGTATTCCGATGACGGTTTCTCCACACAGGCAGCTTTTATCTCTGCAGCTGCTGGTGTGTTTCAAGGTGGTCTGTCAGCCTCTGCTGACACCCTCACTCCCCATGTGACCTACAAGGCTTGAAATATCACTGTGACCTTTAGTAACCTGTAGTCTCCTGGACAACAAGGAGAAGGGGATGTCCTCGGGAACTGGGGTGACAGAACCCCTGAGACTGACATCTGCTGCTGGGAGGCACTGACCTCTGCCCTCCTCCAGATAACCAGGGGACCACGGACTAGCTTACCCACGACCTCCCTAACGCGGCAGGAAATCGGAAGGAAGGATTTGGATAGAATGATCAGGATAGAATGAAGGGCCCTAGAGACTAATACCACTATCTTAATTCATTTCTAAAAATTAACATGATATCTTTGTATATATTAATAAAATTCCATATTATTAAAAATGCATCTAATAACTGCATTTTTGTTATGGTGTCCAAAGATATGTAGAATTATAATAAAGTCATACAGGGCGTAGTCTCAATTCAATATTATTCTAGTTACAGTGATTTAGGGAAGTCATTATTTTGAGTAAAACTGCTTATTAAGTGGTACATTTTTATTTCCAAATAGACAGGCTTGTATCTGTATGTTTAACCAGCTTCATGGCCCCATCGCTGGTGCTGTGTCAGGGTTTCTGTGTAAAACAGTTTGTCTGACTAATTAAAATGTGATTTCAAAGCCTATTTGTTATTACTTCTATTATCTTCTTGTAGGGCCCTGGAATAACATGTTTATGGCTTCTGCAAACTCATCTAATTTAATATTTGCCTACTAACCCAAATGTCCCCATTTAACAGCAGCTGCCCTTGGAATACAGATATTTTTTTTTCCACCAGGCCAGCTAGGTTTTAACTAATTGTCACTGCAGTGTTCTACTCTGATGGGGTACATGAGCCTTTCCGATGGTGAAATTGGAATGTTAAATGCAAGCAGTTATTAATTTGTTCTCAGCACAAAGGATGCAATTATTCATCTAAAAATAAAACTCTTAGGGTTAGGAGAAAAGCAATGAATGGAACAACTCCTCATAATTTAATATTCTTCATTTTGATTTTCTTAGCAGATCTTCTGAATGACATTTAGAGGCCAGAACTGAAATTATTAGCCAGCATGACCAAGCAATTCAAAGGACCATAATGACTTTTACAAAAATTATGAAATGAAGCCAAATGATACAGTGTCTCCATAGTAACCATCCTTCCTGCTCAGGGGGCACTGGACAGCAGGGCTCTCAGGATTGGCTGCACCCTCAACCAGGGGTCTTGTGGGTGGATCCACCCTGGGGTCAGCAGAGGAGCCCAAGCAAGTATCCACCTTATACGTCAGTCCAGGCTCTCCACCCTCTGTGCTCTTGCCTATGCATCTGACACAGCCCAGGCCCAGTGGCTGGATGCTCTGGGAACACGGATGTGTCCATTCTCATCCTCTCCTCTCCCTGTGTCTCCTCACAGGTAAGTTGGCAATGATTCACTGGATGTTTGTACATTCCAGGTATTTTGCTCATCACAGTGAGAAAAATGCCTGAGTCTGTTGAGCATAAATGTTCTTGTGGGAAGCAAGGGTCAATGTGATCGTCACAGACATGCATGACTACAGACTGTCCTCAGTGCAATGGACTTCAACTGCAGAATGATAGGAAGGTGCGTGAGAGGCAACCCAACTGCAGTTATGCATGGATTTATATTCTAATAAGAAAAGAAGAGGAATTGTACAAGAGAAAAACAAAACAGAAGTACAAAAAACCAAACCACAGAAACAAAGTGGCAACCCAACCTCTTTTACAGAGTCAGAAAAGATTTCCCCAAGGAAGCGACATTTCAGAAGATCTTCGAAGGATGAAGAGAAACAGTTAGCTGAATGTCTTTGGAACATGGGAAGATGCAGAGCCCTGGAGGAGGAAGAGAGGGTCCTTCCCAGGCCAGATGAAGGGACAGAGATTTCCAGCCTGTTAAGAGTTTCTATACTTCCTGTGGGGGAAGCACGAGGGATCATGTGAGCCACAGGGCTCGTGCAATTCCACAGTTAGCAGGAGGCTGTCGGTGTTCTGGGCACTGCTGAGTGGGTTCCCGGGACTGATTCTCTTTCTGTTGCCTGATGTTGAAGCATCTGTGAAAGGCAACTGAGCCATTGTCCTGGCAAGCACACCTGATGAGCAGGGCGTCTTTAGTACAGAGAGTACAATCTAGGGTCTTGCTTCCCTGGTGGCTCAGATGGTAAAGCGTCTGCCTACAATGCAGGAGACCCAGGTTTGATTCCTGGGTCGGGAAGATCCCCTGGAGAAGGAAATGGCAACTCACTCCAGTATTCTTGCCTAGAAAATCCCATGGATGGAGTCTGGTAGGCTACAGTCCATGGGGTCGTAAAGAGTCGGACACGACTGAGCGACATCACTCACTTCATTTTAGTACAGAGATTCCAGGTCTCAGGTGCAATGAAGCAGGCCGCTTCGGAGAGCGGCTTGTTTTGGTCATAGACGCCAAGAAATGTCCTGTTTGGGGACTCCAAGCAGATGGGAGATTGGAACAGATCAGAGGTGGAATCACTCACTCATTTTAGTACAGAGATTCCAGGTCTCAGGTGCAATGAAGCAGGCCGCTTCGGAGAGCGGCTTGTTTTGGTCATAGACGCCAAGAAATGTCCTGTTTGGGGACTCCAAGCAGATGGGAGATTGGAACAGATCAGAGGTGGAATAGGGCAGAAGCAATTAGACTGGAGAAAATGGAGTCTTCATGGAGCACAGGGTGGGGCTGCATGTTGAGAAATAAAACTCTCAGTTGGGAGATGATTCTGCAAAACTAACATGGAGAGAAGTGGTCTGCTGTTTCTCTGACTGCAGTGTGCAGTGTCTGTGGTAGGACACGTGTCAGCCTTTCTACATCCCGCATGGGAGCAGTCACCGCCTATCACATGCAGCGAAGTGAAATTGTGGCCCCAGACGTTTTCATTCACTGTGCTTCTTACATTCAAAAACTCGGGAAAACCTAATTATACACATCTATTCCCAATTTTTCTTACTGGCACACAAGTAGTTAAAGTATTTAGATGTCACAATTTAATAATTCCGATAGGTAAATTGGACCATACATCACACAAGTAATCCAAACATATATGGGTGACCACATAACTGTGTTCATAGAGTCTTTCAGTTATTTGAGATATATTTTGCAGTTGGAAAATCATGGATAAGACTGAGCTCATGACAGCCTCTGTTACCCTGAACAACCTCTTAGTAACTATTTTAATTACTAAAACACTGCAGCTCTAGTTAACAGATTTCTCAGGAAGATGTTTAATGAGGTAATTCTTTGGTGGTTCAGGTGGTGAAGTATCCACCTGCAATGGAGGAGACTAAGGTTCGATCCCTAGGTGAGGAAGATCCCCTGGAGAAGGGAATAGCAACCCACTGCAGAATTCTTGCCTGGAGGATTCTATGGACAGAGGAGCCTGGAGGGCTACAGTTCATGGGGTTGCAAAGAGTCAGACATGACAGCAACTAATACTTCTACTTTCACATTACTTTGCCAACTAAGGTCCGTCTAGTCAAGGCTATGGTTTTTCCTGGGGTCATGTATGGATGTGAGAGTTGGACTGTGAAGAAGGCTGGGCACCAAAGAATTGATGCTTTTGAACTGTGGTGTTGGAGAAGACTCTTGAGAATCCCTTGGACTGCAAGATCCAAACAGTCCATTCTGAAGAAGATCAACCCTGGGATTTCTTTGGAAGGAATGATGCTAAAGCTGAAACTCCAATAGTCTGAGCACCTCATGAGAAGAACTGACTAATTGGAAAAGACTGTGATGCTGGGAGGGATTGGGGGCAGGAGGAGAAGGGGACAATCGAGGATGAGATGGCTGGGTGGCATCACAGACTCGATGGACGTGAGTCTGAGTGAACTCTGGGAGATGGTGATGGACAGGGAGGCCTGGTGTGCTGCAATCATGGGGTCGCAGAGAGTCAGAAACGACTGAGTGACTAAACTGAGCTGAATATTTCTACTTTCATTTTAACAATATTTAGTGTAAATATTCTTTTGGGTTACATGAAAGGTTTATTTCCATAAAATATTAGATCATATTCTTGATAAAGAATGACAGCAAACCCCTTGTTACTGGATGAATGCTGCCCTGGTTTCAAGAGAGGCAGTGAAAGGGTGGGGTGTGCCTTGGCCGCAAGAAAGCATTCATAAAAAAAGAGTCTTCATGCCTGGAACTGGGGCTGCAAAGAGTAAACGTGAAGTCATGAGTTATTTTATAGTTTAAGCCTGAGTAACTGCAACTATGATGATAGATATAAGGAAATTTGGTGAAAAGCTTGGTTGAGAGATCAAAAGATGAGATTAATATTAGGTATATTGAATTTTCTTGATTCCAGGAAGGAATCATTTATCAATGCCAAAACCTTGTGGATTGTTATTTGAGAAAATCAAACCAGTGTGCACTGCTCCCTCCTTCTCTTATTCTCTCTCTCTTTCTCTGTCAATAAATATTGTGAGAAAGAGACCAATTCTGTGCAAAACAATGTAGGTGCCTGAAAGGTCTCTAATAAATAAATCATTCAGCTGTCTCAAGTGCACTGGGAAGAGACATATGAGAGAGCGGTCCTAACAGAAAACCTACTTCTGACGAGAGACCTCAGGAGCTCGCTTCTGCTCCCGGTTCTCACCAAGACAAGCTAGCACATCAAGGCTGCAGGTTCCTTACTCAGCAAGTCAAGGAAGAAACAGCTGGATAGACAGTTAAATCTGTCACCCTGGGAATAAAGTCAAAGGTTGCCATGTGAAACATCTTAAGGAAAAGTGCTGCATGAGGAATTACCAATTAACCCACAATCTGCAATTAATGGAACACTACACACCCATTGTAATTAAAAGCCTGGCTTAAGAGTCTAGAGTTATAAGGAAGTGAAATCCCTTAATTAGCTGGGATAAAGAGCAAAGGAAGTCAGATTACATAAGGACACTTAGAGAAAGATGATCTATGCTCAGAAACATTTTCAGATGACTAGCTTTAGGTTGTGAACGTCTCTCTTAAAATTTAAGGTCTTCTGGTCACATATACCGCTTGTTATTAGACTGGACACTAGTTGAATCACTAAGCTAGTTCTTTGAGATTTCACACTTGTTATGCCATGTTACTGGGGTGTAGATACAGAGTAAGCCAGCTCCAACTGAACATCTGAGTGAATGTGTTCTCCAAGCCACACTAGGGATAAGAAGGCACACTTACCTGAAAGTCTTATATAGAATATGCAAATGTGATGCAATAAAAATTTCATATCATAGTGTTTTGTGTTTTCATGTCATTTCAGATGTGTGATGGTTTGTGGATCCAAGGTGCCTAAAATCTGAGATTTTTGTTAGTGATATATTGCCTAATACCATTTCATAAAGCTGAATTCAATCACCACATATCGAGAGAACAAAAGTACCATCCCATTAATATAACAAGACATGAGAAAGATTTATTTAGGAGCCATCAATGTTAAAACCTGAGACATTAATATTTAACACCATCGACTAGGTAGCAATTAAATACTGATGTTTCTATTTATTATGGTCTTCCCATGTTGCAGCAATTTCCCAGTTGGCTTCAAACAAAAATGTGGAGTTGGACGTTTGCAGCTAAACTGAGGACTGGAGTCTGCATTCAGGGATTCTGTTACAGATGTAAGCTTTTATTCAGGGGAGAAGTCAACAGTGCTGGATCCAGGAGCCCCAGTGGATGAGGAATGCATGTGAGATCACTTGCAAAAGGGAAGCAGACCCCAGCCCCAGGGTGCCTATATCAGTTAAGTAATGTAAACAAGAATAGTAAGAATAAAATTAAGAATTTCTAACTCTTCCTGTTCTACATTGACGAGATTCACTTCTCAGAAAGAAAACATGATTTAACTGGAAGCATGATATATTTATAGTAAAGTCATTCTTAACAGAAAAGACCCATCCTTTATAGCCACAAAATTTTTTTTAACAGTGTGGGAATGAAACAAGTAGGCAGATAAACATGTCTGAGCTCTAAGAGATTAGAGACACAAGAGCTTTCTAGAAACAAATCCCTTCCTTGTCTCCAGTTACACGCTCATTTATTTCTGGACCACTTGTTGAGGTTTATATGCACGATGCTTATATCAAACTATGCCCATAATTACGAACTCTGCACAAACACAAAGAAACGTTAGTTTTCCCAGATTAAAGAATTCAGTGTAAGCCTGAAAAGAAAAATGCTTCAACTGCTTTGGAGATTGTGATCATAATTATTTAACAGTTCATGGATGTCTGTCCTGTCTTACTGTCTTTCTCTTTCTTGGCTTCTCCTCTTCTTTCTGAATCCAGGTGCAGAAATGTGTAGAAATTAATATTAACATGAATCTGATTATTTGGCTCTTCAGCATTTCATTGGATTATGTTGACTTGGTAATTTGATTGCTCTGCAGATGTGAGCTTCACTGATTGCATTAAAATATGTAAAGGAAATGAGGAAGTATCACCAGATAGCATGGGAAAGATGCTTGGTTCCCCACGACTCAGCAGGTCCTCCAGGGAAAGAGGTGGGATGGAGGTAACATGCTGTCCCTCCAAGTGCCTTTCTGCTTGGAATTTTCCCCCTTGTTACGACATGGTAAACCATTACTTTCCGCTGAGATATGAATTTTCACAGGGAGTGAATTCTTCTAAAATCATCCTGTTGTCTTTTTAAAAATTAGAGCTTCGCTGTCCTGATGGAGAAAATTGTAGTTTAATGTAAGTATATCTCATGTATGCCCTTCTATTTTTATCTGATGAATCTGACAGTCCTAGATTAATACCAGCTGTGGTTTCCATTTCTTGTTGCTAGGAACTCCTAGAGACATTTAGACAGAAGAATTTCCTGAGAGCTCTCACAAACCCCCATCCACACAGAAGGAGCCTGAGAAATATTTCCAAACAGGAAGAACATGATCAGTGTTGACCACTGTTGAGTCACTGGTTTCCTCCAACTCACTCCTGAAAGAGTTTCTAGATTAATTCTGCCATTCAGCCCATAAGCAAATTGATGAATATTTTTTCTCCATTGTAACAGAGTTTATTAATAGCTTGACTTTGCTTTTCATTGTGTACATATTTACCTGTGCTGTCCTATATGGTATACCAAGGACTGCATATACCTATGAGTACCTGGAGTATGTCTGGTCTGAATGAGACATCATATGTGCAAAGACACACCAGAGTTAAAAGATTTATGAAGAAAAATCTGTGTATAATATTTATGTACATGTATAATATTTATACATGTTGGAGTGATAAAACTTTGGAAGAGTGTGTTAAATAAAATACATTAGTAAAATTTCACCCGTTTCTGAGGTGGCTACTAGAAAATCTACTATAAACGCAGCTCACGTAGTACTCCATCAAGTGATGCTGCGTCGGACAATAAGCTTCATGGAGGTGGGAACTGAGACAGCTCTTGAGATGGTTTATGTTCTCACGTCAGCTCTTTGAACAGGATGCATTTTCATCACCTCTGCTTCCTCACTTGCACTGATTCTGAATTTTCTGAAATCAGGCTTCTGTTTTTACCCTCGGTCATGCCTCTTCTCCAAAAATATTCATAATTATTATTCATATTGGCTTTACAATATACAGCCTTCAGTCCTCAGTTAACAGACCTTTATACCTGACTGAGCATTGCTGTCAACACTCTTCGCAAAGCTCTATTTCTCCGGGTTCTGTGCCACCACTCAGCTGATTGTCTATTTATTTCTCTAATGTCCTTTACTCTGTCCTCGCTGTGCATTTCATCATCATCCCTGCCCTGAGAGGGGTTGGTTGTTTTTTCTCTACTCTCTCCTGTCGTGATCCCATTCAGTCTGTGGGTTTCAACTACCACCTATAGACTGCTCTGTTTTTTATTTAATAGAAGAATGCTGAGAGTTAATTCACCCTGTGTGGACACAAAGGCCAGGTTCAGGACAGAGGAAGGCTCTCTGGTGACCAGTGCTGACTCCAGCTGTTGAGGTTCAACTAGACTTTCATGAAGAGGGAAAGCCTGTGCTAGGGGGAACAGCAGTCTCTGCAACATGGCTCACAACCACAAGAGTCTAGTTTTTGTGTCTGCAGCTCTGTGAAGCAGCTGACGTTTGGCTGAGGTAGGTCGGGATCAGCTGGAGTTGTGGACTGCTTTCCTGCCGGCCTTGGCTCCAGGTGTAGGGTTCTGGCTCCGAGGAAACACTCTTGTCGAGCAGGCCCCGGGGAGCACGCTCTCATCACACAAGCCACTGAAAGGGGTTCCTCTAGGCCCACGGCCAGACTCAGCATCTGCGACGACTGGAGGTGGACCCTGAGCCCACAGCGGGGATTGGCCCCAAGGAACCAGCACTGGAGGGCTTCAAGCCTGTTCTCTAGTGTTTGATTCTTGTATAGTATTGCTGCCATTAGTGTATCACTCAGGAGAGGCCACAGTGTAAAAAGTAACCTCGGCATCGCACTGACTCACAAGGCTGTGTATTTATTCCTCACACTAATGTCCAAGGGACTTCACTGTAGCTCAGATGGTAAACAATCTGCCTGTAACACAGAAGACCCAGGTTCAATCCCTGGGTTGGGAAGATCTTCTGGAGAAGGAAATGGCAACCCATTCCATAAGCCTGGAAATACCAGGGACAGAGCAGCCTGGTGGGCTACAGTTCACGGGGTCACAAAAAGTGGGACATGACTGAGCGACTAACACTACACTAATGTCCCAGAGACACAGTTGTGAGTCTGCTCATAACAGCCTCACTGTGTGATGCTCTCTGAGGGGCAGTCCCCATCAGAAGCCTTGCCAGCATTATGGCAAAGAGAAAAGAGGGACATGGTCAGACCCAAACTGACCTGGAAAGCTTTTCTCCAAATGGCACATTTGATTTCTATCAATATTCCATCACTTAGAGCATGAGTCTGGCCATTTCTGAACTCAGACAGGCAGGGCTATATATTCCCATCCCACAAGAAAACAAATAATTGTGAACAACACAATCTGCCACTAAATTCAGGCATGGACCATACTTGCAAATGTTATCAGTCTTTGTAATTGTGACATCATTGGACTGTGTTGAACATTAACCCCGAATTTAAGAAGGTTAAAAAATATAGAATAATCTATTGGTCTATAGAGTTGAATTTCCAGAAAAGACAGACAACTTGATTTGGACCAATCACCTACAAAGTATAGTTCTATAAAAATTTTTGTTTTAATTGCACAATTTGTAAACAAATCCTGGTCACAAGAATTTGCAGAGACAACAAGTCCAGGAGGTGAACTAAGCACTTGGCATCTTTTTTCCCACTGAAAAAATGTTCAGTTATAAATGTACATGCACACATGCACACAGACACATGAACACACACATGCACACATATGCACACATATGCACACACGACACACATGCACACACAGACTCATGCACTCAGACACACGCATGCATACGCACACACACACAAAGAAGCCTTATTACTCACACAGTGAGGTTTTCTGGAAAGGTTTCCAAGCAGTATGAACAGGGCTTGTGGAGAAAAAGCTGGGGTAGGTAGGTCACATGGTAGTTTGGGGGCTAGGATTGGGGCTGAGACCTCTGTGATTTGAACTCCCTTGGGGCTTCCCTGGTGGCTCAGAGGTTAAAGCCTCTGCCTGGAATGCAGGAATTCAGGAATTCAGGAATGCAGGAATTCAGGAGACCCAGGTTTGATCCCTGAGTCAGGAAGATCCCTCTGGAGAAGGAAATGGCAACCCACTCCAGTACTCTTGCCTGGAGAATCTCATGGAGGGAGGAGCCTGACAGGCTACAGGCCATGGGGTCACAAAGAGTCAATTCCATAAGCCTGGAAATACCAGGGACAGAGCAGCCTGGTGGGCTACAGTTCACGGGGTCACAAAAAGTGGGACATGACTGAGCGACTAACACTACACTAATGTCCCAGAGACACAGTTGTGAGTCTGCTCATAACAGCCTCACTGTGTGATGCTCTCTGAGGGGCAGTCCCCATCAGAAGCCTTGCCAGCATTATGGCAAAGAGAAAAGAGGGACATGGTCAGACCCAAACTGACCTGGAAAGCTTTTCTCCAAATGGCACATTTGATTTCTATCAATATTCCATCACTTAGAGCATGAGTCTGGCCATTTCTGAACTCAGACAGGCAGGGCTATATATTCCCATCCCACAAGAAAACAAATAATTGTGAACAACACAATCTGCCACTAAATTCAGGCATGGACCATACTTGCAAATGTTATCAGTCTTTGTAATTGTGACACCATTGGACTGTGTTGAACATTAACCCCGAATTTAAGAAGGTTAAAAAATATAGAATAATCTATTGGTCTATAGAGTTGAATTTCCAGAAAAGACAGACAACTTGATTTGGACCAATCACCTACAAAGTATAGTTCTATAAAAATTTTTGTTTTAATTGCACAATTTGTAAACAAATCCTGGTCACAAGAATTTGCAGAGACAACAAGTCCAGGAGGTGAACTAAGCACTTGGCATCTTTTTTCCCACTGAAAAAATGTTCAGTTATAAATGTACATGCACACATGCACACAGACACATGAACACACACATGCACACATATGCACACATATGCACACATGACACACATGCACACACAGACTCATGCACTCAGACACACGCATGCATACGCACACACACACAAAGAAGCCTTATTACTCACACAGTGAGGTTTTCTGGAAAGGTTTCCAAGCAGTATGAACAGGGCTTGTGGAGAAAAAGCTGGGGTAGGTAGGTCACATGGTAGTTTGGGGCCTAGGATTGGGCTGAGACCTCTGTGATTTGAACTCCCTTGGGGCTTCCCTGGTGGCTCAGAGGTTAAAGCCTCTGCCTGGAATGCAGGAATTCAGGAATTCAGGAATGCAGGAATTCAGGAGACCCAGGTTTGATCCCTGAGTCAGGAAGATCCCTCTGGAGAAGGAAATGGCAACCCACTCCAGTACTCTTGCCTGGAGAATCTCATGGAGGGAGGAGCCTGACAGGCTACAGGCCATGGGGTCACAAAGAGTCAGACACGACTGAGCGACTTCACTTTCACTTTCACGTTCTGTTGCAGAGGAGGGGTGGGGCTTGGGTATCAGGTTGCCTGGATGGGAGAGAGGAGACAAAGGGAAGAGACTTGAAGTCATCAACAGTCAAATGTCTAAAGTGAACTGAGACTCATTAATATAGACAAGCACCACCTGCAGTCCGGAGACCAAATATTAGAGTTCAAGTCTCCAAGATAGATATTCCAGCAGTTGGGTTGAATTTCCAAAGTAGAGTAAAGCAGATGAGGCTAGTCCCACAGACACTGACCAATTACAATAGTAGACTACATCTTGAACTAAATGAAGGTAAAAAATACATATGAAATTGAAATAGCTAAAACTGAGCTTTAGGGAAAATTGAATTTTTAAATACATATATTAGAAAAATATAATAGGTTATAAACAGGTATGTCATTGTCAGCATTGACCTCAGGAAGCTATAAAGAGTGCATCAAATTAAACCCAGTATAATTTATGAACGACAAAAACTCATATTTTCATTCAAATAATGCAGAAAAGCATTTGAGAAAACGAAACACCAATTTGTGATAAATTTATTAGAAAATCAGGTAATGAAAGGCAAGTCTTTACTGTGATAGATTAACCAAAAAAAAAAAAAAAGCAACTCTAATAGTTAATGGTGAAAAGCTGAACAAATTCCCTCTAAGATTAGAAATAAGACAAAATGGATTGAGCTGATTCACCAATTTGAGAAATCATTGGCTTAGAGGGCCTAGTCTGTGTAACAAGGCAAGCTGAAGAGAGCAAATAAATATAGATTACAAAGGATAAAAGAAAAACAACATTATTCACGGATGCCATGTTTGTTTCAGGGAAAAATCCAAATGTGTTTCAAGATAAGCAATTCTAATTAAGCACACTTGGCAATGACCCTGAATATAAGTTGAATAATGAAAAATGAATTTTATTCTAAAAGTCCCAGCATGAACTAAGTAAAAATCAATTTTTGGAAAATGAAAATTTCAAAACTACCATTTACAGTGACATCCAAAGCTCTGAGTTTTTGAGAGTTTAAATGTCCAGTTATTGTAGCAACAAGGCAGTATTTATGTGCTTTATCATGGCGCTGAGTTAAATCTCTAAGCCAGTGTTCCTGGGTTCAAATCTTGGCTCTGCTTTGCACTAATCATGTGACCTTGGGCAAGTTAATTAACATTTCTGTGCTTCAGTTTTCTTGGTTGTAAAACCAAAAAAGTATAGGTCACAGGTTTAGCTGAGAACTGCACATGACAATGTATGGACATAGAGCAGGACACCTAGGGAGTGCTACATTTGCTAGGTTTGTCTGCATTTCAGTCTTAACATTTAATCAGACTATAATCCCAAACACACTTGTGTTGTCAATTCCCATGACCTTTTCATGACAGAAACTTTATCCAGTTATCATTATCAACATGTGGCTATTACTGAAATATTGATACTGTAAAACAATGGATGCTGGCTTGCTGTTTCATAATTTGCAGTATTGTCAAAGTGTGTGTGCATTAAATACCCACATTTTAATTTTCAATCTTGGGCCTATAAATCCCAACATAAGTGAGAGTCAACTCCGCCCCCATCCCACCCCCAAGGCATGCCTGCCTCCACTCCAGTTCTGTGATTCAGCTCAGGAAGGGGTGGGAGGGCCTGGCCACCTGAAGTTTTCTTCCCATAGGTCTTCTGATCCTGTTCAAGGAATATTCTCCCTCTCTTACTTGGATAGATTCAATTTTGTTTAACAGGAAAAAGAGTACTTCACTTTCTTTGTCACTGGTGAGAATACAATGAAGTGTCAATTGTGTGGAACTTCCCTGGTGGCCCAGGGGCAGAGATTCTGCGCTCCCAATTCAGGGGGCCAGGGTTCTATTTCTGGTCAGGGAACTAGATCCCACATGCTATAGCTAAGACCTGGTGCAGCCAAGTAAATAAAAAATGAACATTAAAAAAGAGTCAGTTGCATTAGTGCACAAGCTACATTAGTATTAACAGTAACATTAGAAGGATAACAGTTCACAGGCAGTTCACTCAGCAGTTTATCCCTGGATTTACTGGGACTGGGCTTACCTGGGGCTCAGACAGGAAAGAATCTGCCTGCAATGCAGGACACCAGGATTTGACCCCTGGGTCAGGAAGATCTCTTGGAGAAGGGAATGGCAACCCATTCCAATATTCTTGCCTGGAGAATCCCATGGAAAGAGGAGCCTGCTGGGCTGCAGTCCATGGAGCTGCAAAGACTCAGACACAACTGAGAGATTAACACACTTTTACTAGGATCTGCCAACTGCCCACCCTGCTGGGCTCTTGCTGAGTCAGCTCTGTGTTCTCTTAAGGGTGTTTGGTCAGCCTATAGTAGAAGCAAGCAGAGCAAGCCACTCCTGGGGAATCAGTGAAAGGGAAACTTGACTATTCTGAGCACAGAGGAGGTAGCAAGGATGGTATGAATACAGCTGTATCTGTAGGACTGACCCCACTCAGTGTACCTCAGTCCAGGCTTGGGAAATCAGCAATAAGCAGAGATGGAAGAATAAAATACAAGGAAAGCGAATCTAGATTTACATCCCTGTTTTACCTGGCATCAGCCCTAGCTTTGTGCCCAAGGCTTTTGGAATGATACAAAGCATTAAAATGACTAATTATAAGCACACGTTAAACCATTCCATAAGGCCTTTATGATCACACAAATGCAGACAAACTTCCTAATTGCTGTGATGGGATCCTGTAGTATCTAATATTGTATTAAACCACGGTACCAGCATTTTAGTTACTTATGCAAAAACCACATCTGCAATTGATAGAAATATTTATCAGTGTGTTCACTAAAATGAAAAAGCACTGAAGCAAGTAATAACATTTAAAACAAATAGGAAAGCCCAAATGAAAATGAAGCATTTGAATAATTACACAGTGTGTAGCCCAGAATAAATGATATAAAAATCCACTTGTGTTTCAAATCAAAACATTGAAATGTGACAGAACCTTGGTGATGCCACATGACAAAAATTTAATCCATAAAAATATACTTGTATGACATTTCCAGACAATGGGATATTTGCAATTTTTCTTTAGTGTGAAACAATTGGCTCCTGAAAGTGATTTTCCCCCTAGTTTATTATCGCATATAACTCATGCATTCATGATGAGAATTGTAGTGTTGCACATTTGTTTTTTAAGGATAGAAGGCTGCTGCAAGTTTACATTGATTCTGGTGAATATTTTCAGAGAAGTGAAGTCAAGTGTTCTGTGATCCACTGTTTGGTTCAACGTTGAGGGTTTACAACCACACGTAGGTCCTGTTCTGATACACCTCCCAAGGCGTTGTCAGCAGCTTCAGTTTATCCACTTCTGGGTCCTGACGTCCTCATGTGTTCATCCAGCCCTTGGTGAACTCACCATCACATGTCCACACAACTGCAGATGGCCCCCTGCTTCTTTTCAGCCCCACGTTGAGAGCCACAGGGAAGGGCTAGGAGGAGGCCAGGTCCTCCAGGGGCAAACAAGCTTGCCAGTTGGTCTAAATATTCTCAGGCTGTACCCTCAAAAACAGCTCTCAGATTTCAGAGCTTCATGACAAATCCCCATTTTGTCTGGCAGGGATGACATTGAACATGGACTGAAGTGAGCAGAGGGCCCACAGGACCAGGATGGGTCAGCTTGCAGGGCCTGGGCCTGCAGGGACACAGGCTGTCCCCGAGCATCCTGTCCTGTGGGAGCAGAGAGAGCAGCCGAAGGACCAACTGTCTGGCAGCTGGGGATGTGCTTCACCTGGGCCTTGTGTGGTACAGGCCCTGGAAATGGTGTATCTTCAACTTCTCCAAGGTGTAACTGACAAGCAGACGCTGTATTTATTGAGAGTATAGGACATGATGAGTTTCAACACATGAATGTTGGGAGGAGACAATAGGTCCATGGCATTACCTGTGAGAAGCTGCTTGCCACTCTAATTGTGAGTTATGTCAGGCATACAGGGGATAAAGCTGACACCTTATAAGGTCATGCAAGAATCATGCAAGAATTCTAGTGCTCTAGAATCGTTATGTCTCTACTTCTACTTTCTATAATTTAAAAAATCATGATGTTTTTGTTTTACATGGAATATAATGAGACATCACACAAATTCATGTTATTTTTGTGAAAGAAGAATCACGTGATTACAAGGGAGAAAGTGGCAATTATTAGGAAAAGAATATATTAAAAAAATTTTATGCCATTTAGTATCAAAGACTGACATCAAAAAAGATGTCTCTTTAAAGAAAGGTAACAATTTTCAAAGAAAATATTGTTTAATCTTAGTGATTAAAACAGATTATAGGGTACCAGCAAACTCCAAACCAATGCTAAGTAAAAGTTTTGAAGAATACCTTTATTTTAAAAATGAGCCATGAGATGTAATATCTATAGTGAAAGCTTCAGTTTTAAATAATATTTTAGAAATCTTGAAATACAGATTAGTAATGTCAACTATGTACCAAATTCAAAAACTTAAAAATTTTTGTATATATCCAACAGTGATTTAAAGAGGGTGATTTATATTTATATGCCATATGCATTAATTCTATTCTTAATCATTTAGGAGGGATGTTAGTATAATACTTTGCCTAAGACAATGGAAATATCTAAATTTTAAAGCCAAGAGTTTCATTAATTGGTCTTATGCTCTTTATTTGGACAGAATAGAATCTCAAGTGTCTGGAATGACCAGGCTGTGAGCAATCATCAATGAATATCCAAGGTAAGTGCCAAGTATTTGCATATTTTAGTCATTGTAAAAAGGTTATATAATTTAACAAATGCCTTCTATGCAGAATACATAAAGACGAGCCAATGGAAAAAAATGGATAATGACTTGAATATACAGTCCATAAAAAAGATATTAAAAAGGTCTATAAATATATGAAAAGGTGCTCAATTTCATCAGTCATCAGAGAAATGCAAATTGTAACCATGATAAGAAATCTCTGCATACCTACCAGAAAGACTGAAGGCATAAAACAAAGGATTAGTAAGCATCTGGAACAAACAGCCCTCCTACTCTGCTAAGGTCAGTAGAATTTTGACTAAGCAGTTTGGAAATCTGTTTGACAGTATCTAATAAAACTTAACTTATGTACCAGTATTCCAGCCAATCAAAGACAGATGTAAGAACGCTCGTGACATCGCTGCATGACGTAGCTCCAAGCTGTAAAGCGCCTGAATGCCCATCAACAGTAGAATGGATACATGAGTCATAATCATGCTATTGAATACTAGATAGTACTGGAACCAAAAAAATTCCTTGATCACAAAATATTCCATGAAAATAATAAGCAAAATATTGGAAAAGTCAACTATTTTAAAAAGGAAATACTGTAGATTTCCATTTACAAAATGATTAAATGTATATGTACTATGATTTATAAAGCTAGAAATTTGACTGATGATTCTTGGTGGAGTTGGAGTCTAGCTGGAAACACAAGAGTTTCTTCTAGAATGCTGGTCTGCTCCACACTCTATCTAGGGCATGGTTATGCTGGTGTGTCCATTTTGTAAATATTTATCATGCTGTCTACTTATGATATATACTGCTCTTCAAATATATTTTATACTCAAGTAGAAAGAATTAGAGAGATTATGCACCCTGAGAAATAAACTACCTTTGAAGCAACTGAAACACTCGCTAAATGTCATTTAAAAATCAAGGAATATTTCCCACTTAATAATAATATGGTCAAATGACAGTTTCCAACCTGATTTCTCATGGAGAAGGGGCGTCTCTGCCTCCTATAAACAGAGATGAGTACCTTTTTCCATGCTATAACAATAACTTGGGTCCAGACAACTGGGCTTAAAATACAATGATTATTTTTATTAAAACTTGGTTTCCAAGATTTCTATCTCAGAAGTTAGTATGCAGATTGGTGATGCTTATCACAGCGACTTTATGGCAAAATCATATGCCACGAGAACCTCATTTTGCAATTTGATGCGTACTCTTCAGAGGCAAGTGTTTTAAAGATACCAGGTCACCTCTCCCCTGCATTTTTGTGAACTGAATCTTAGCTCCTCACCTGCCATTTATGTTGATGATTTTAGAGAGGAGGGGGCTTGTTAACTTTTCAGTTTCACTCCAGTGCAGAGCCCTGAGTTCTTTCTTCTTGCTCACTAGTCTTAAGATTCTGAAAACAGTTTGCCCAGTAAGTTTACAGCTTTGTTTGAGGGTTTACCTCTGTGGTCATGTTTTCTGGGTGCCTTTCAATGCTTTGATCAACTCAGTTTATGAAAACAGCACTTAGGTCATCATGGTCGCCATCCTCCACTTGAGCATCCTTCCAAAACAAGAATGCCTCTCTCACTTTAGACACCGTCTCACTTTCTTAATTTGCCTGGAAAGTCATGTATCTAAGGCCAAAAATGTAGAAACAACACCACAGTATGGTGACTAATTACACATGTCCAGTTGGCAATAATGAGTTGTGAAGGGCATTTATTTAACACAACCCCTCTGAAGCTTTAGAACATGATAGCAAATGACATATCTGACGTCCTGCTGGGGGCTGCTTTTTTTTTTTTTTCTCCCAAAACGTTTGCAGATTCTACTGGAAGAGGGAACTTGGAGGCAAAGTGACAGCTCCCGTCACTTAATGAGACGTTTATTAAGAAACTAGGACTGATGATAAGCTGCAAATTAACCATAATATAAGTAATCAGCAGAGATGTCACATTGGTAGAGGAAAATGATAAACAGCCAAATGCTCTTCCCTGTGCTCATTAAAAGTACCTACAGTTCATTACAGACGCTAATTTGCTGGAATCCTGAGACATAAGGAGAGGAAGTTGGTGCTTCTTCCTAAGGTGTGTTTATCAGTACTAGAGGTGTTGTTTTAACTCAGATTTCATAGATTCCCCTAATCACATCTTCAAAGTTTATAATTTTACCTAAGTATTATGGGTGTGAGTTGTAAAGTATCAGTAGATTTCCGATGCATCAATGAAATTTAAGGAAGTAATATTCTTGCAAGAGAAATGAATATTTTCAAGCACTCCTATTGGGCACATAAATATATTGGGAAAGAAATTCTTAATTGCAATTATAAAGAGTTTCTAGATTATATATTAACATATATCCTATATAAAAGGAGAAGACATATAAAATGGGTGATTAAAATACATATTTCATTACTACAATGAATGTATCCTAGAATGATAAAATATGCCACAGGTGAGATTTCTTATTTTCATAGGAAGACTTTTTCAATTCCTTGGAAACATAGATGTTTCCCATGCTGGGGCCATGAGAAACCATTAAGATTGTAATTTGTCTTCAAATAGCTGACAATTGGAAAAATCACGTTATCCATACCCAAGCAGGTTTCCAATTTGTTTGGATAACCCAGGAGGGGTATTCTATCCTCTTCTTCCTTCCAACCTACTCATTTGGCATCAGAAAAAAAGAAAAAAAAACAAATAAATCGATTGGTGGGTCCTATTTTGACAGGCTATGGATATGGAGACTAGGGGGTGCTTAGTGACCACTGCATCCAAATGTTTACCAAATTAAATTTACATTCCTAGAAACTGTTCCAACACAGAGATACCATATAAAGATTAATTTACTAAAATAATAAACAAAGGAAGGTAGGGAAAAAGGGAGGAAGAAATATGCCAAGTTGCTTCAGTCATGTCCGACTCTTTGCAACCCCATGGACTATAGCCCACAGGTTCTTTTTTCTATGGAATTCTCCAAGCAAGAATACAGGAGTTCCTTCATAAACATTAATTAGATGGACCACAGAACTAGATTTCATCTTATAAGAAACTTCAAGAATCAGGTGAGTACACCAATGTAAATATCTGAAACCAGTTTGATGTATTAATTATTTTGCTTATAATTTATAAGCCTCTATCTCTATGCATTATTGAATTATTGCAAACTATACAATCTCCAAAACAAATTAAAAAAAAATTCTGCTTAGATTTTGTGTGTTCATGGCTCAGCATTTTCTTTTTAAATCCATTTGAGTAAAATATTCAAAAGGGTTCATGTTAAAATTGCATCTGTTCTTCCAGTGTTGATTACTACAAATGGGGAAGAGATTATATAATAAAACACAGATGAAAATATTAATGTATTATATGTCAAACACGTGTAGCTCCATCATTCTGCCTCCTATCTGTAATGAATAAGAATTCCTTTTGCTACACATCCTCAGCAGCATTTGATGACATCAGTCTCCTAGATTTTGGCCATTTTAATAGGTATGTCATGGTATCTCAATGTTGGTTTGATTTGCAGTCGGCCTAGTCAAGGCTATGGTTTTTCCTGTAGCCATGTGTGGATGTGACAGTTGGACTGTGAAAAAGGCTGAGCGCTGAAGAATTGATGCTTTTGAACTATGGTGTTGGAGAAGACTCTTGAGAGTCCCTTGGACTGCAAGGAGATCCAACTAGTCCATTCTGAAGGAGATCAATCCTAGGATTTCTTTGGAAGGAATGATGCTAAAGCTGAAACTCCAGTACTTTGGCCACCTCATGTGAAGAGTTGACTCATTGGAAAAGACTTTGATGCTGGGAGGGATTGGGGGCAGGAGAAGAAGAGGACGACAGAGGATGAGATGGCTGGATGGCATCATTGACTTGATGGGCACAAGTCTGGGTGAACTCAGGGAGTTGGTGATGGACAAGGAGGCCTGGCGTGCTGTGATTCATGGAGTCGCAAAGAGTCAGACACGACTGAGCAACTGAACTGAACTGAACTGAATGTATAAATATTTGTTGAGCAGTTGAAACAAATGTATCATGCCACTGCAAGATGTTAATAACAGGGGACATTGTGGGGAATGGTAATATGAGATTTGTATGTACTTCTAATTTTTCTGTAAAACTGAAACTCCTATAAGAAATAAATATTAATTTTAAAAAATGCTAGCTGCAGTATTTTTATTTCCATCTTCTATAAAATCATTTAAAATATTGAAAGAATAACTGACATGGCTTGAAAGATGGAATGGCGATAAGAAGGTAAAGTATAAGCTTAAATCACATGACCAAATTTTTATCAGTGTTCCAGAGACTAAACAGTACAGGAGCTTGTGAATCTTGTAAAGCATTTATCTATAAATGCTTTATATACAGAACATATGTCTTCCCAAGAAAATAAATAACAATATGAAAAATAATCAAAAGATCGAGCATTTCAATAATTCTGTGGCTTGCAACGAGGTATGTTTGAATTTGTATGAGCCTGTGCTACATCATGGCAGAAAAGCTTTATATAGAAGAGAAACACTTACCTTCTACAGTTGTAACCTACAATATGCTTCACTGTCACTCACTCATTGCTATAATTCATGTAAAACACCACAGAAAATAAAATAGCACCAAATTCATAGACTTTGAGAGGTGCTAATGAGTTAAAAGGCAAATTAATTTATCATCTTCAACCAGAGGAGTAATTAAACTCTAGAAGAAATCTGACTCATAATTGAATATGAGTAATGAGTAAGCAGGATGTGAAGAAAAATAAATTAAGAGGGAAGGTTAGTCTAACCAGGGGACAAGATGTCGTGTGTTTGTTGCTCATGCATGGTGATATCCCAAGGCTGTAGGGTGGGAATGTGAAGATGAAGCGCAGAGTATACGATGTGGTTAGGGTTCCATCAGGTCCCAGGACTTCCCTGGTGGTCCAGTTAGGACTTGGCTCTCCCAGCAGAGGGCCAGGGTTTAATCATTGATCTGCGATGCAAGATCCCACAGGCGGCACAGAACAGCAAAATACTTTTAAAAAATCCCATCAGGTCACAGCAAGGATGCTCCAGTGTCTGGAGACAAATGTCCAGATATGATCACACTTGGCCGTGAAAACCATAGGGTTCCCACCCTCACAGCAATGAGGTATTTTGGATAAAACTAAGTAGTTGGTCCACCAGCAAACTGATTATTACAGTTTCTGAACTTAATGATTTGAGACTATTGACCTGACTGTCAGAGACTCCATCAAACCACAGAGGATGACTTTATAAAAGGAATTTCATAAATGTGAAGTTGAATCTGGAATTTCTGGATGTTAATCAATTGTTTCTGGGTGGACACTTTAGGGTTTTCTATATGAAATATCTTGTCAATCTATAAATAACGATATTTTTACTTCCTCCCTTCCAATTTTGACCAGATTTTTACATCTCACAGGATGAAAATATGTAATCTGAAAATGTCTATCTTTTCTTCATCAGTTCATGTTCATTTAGCAAGATGGATATGGGTTGTGTGCACGGCACTATACAAGAAGTTGCCATTGACTAAGGAGCTGCCATTAAAAAGGAAGGCATCACCAGGGTAAGTTAAACAACAAAATTGAATAAAGCACCAAAATAGTAAGTAGATAAATGTATCATTTGCCATGGTAGAGAGTAGCTTGGGTCAACAAGGATTCTTTGGGTAAGCTTCCTGAATAATCAAAGATCACAAGAGATGCTTGAGAGCTGATTAGGGGTAAAGTTATAATATACAAAGCTGATTTAATGGGAGCAGTTGCACATAAACACAATGAAGACCAGTAGTTTGTGTGGGCAAGGATCATATGGAGACTGTGCAATTTACAGGGTTGGGGGGGGTAACAGTGATCAGAAAAAGGAGATGTGGAAACAAGGCAGGGGTCATTGCTTGAAATGACGGGAAAGGCAACTTCACCTGAAATCTCTTGTTGCTTTTTCACATCTTTTCCCAACACAGCAAGAAATAAGTGATCTGTGTTAATTATTTGATTGTACTATGATCAGTTACCAAGTTAGTTCAGAGATAAATAAACGTCTGATAAATTATCCCATTTACTCTGTTGATCAAAGATGATGTGACTTTTTTGTTCCAGGGTTTCTGTTTGTCCAGAACAAAATGTTGGCATATAGGAGCCACTGCCTGGTATTTCTCCTCCAATTATGCCTTTGAGACTCAGCAAAGGGACTAATCCTCTATCAGTTCAGTTCAGTCGCTCAGTCGTGTCCGACTCTTTGCGACCCCATGAATCGCAGCACACCAGGCCTCCCTGTTCATCACCATCTCCCAGAGTTCACTCAGATTCACGTCCATTGAGTCCGTGATTTGACCTCCCATAACACAGGCTCTCTTTCCTTACTCTTTTCTATTGAAACTTGACTGTGTTTCGCAAAGCCATCAATTATTCATTTTAAAACTTTTTATTCACCACCTACTGCTCTATGAGTTTTGAGATGTAGATCTTAAATATGCTTTCTTTTTAGAATTGCCTTAGATTTATAGCCCTCCCCCCAAAAAAAGATTTATAGTCAATTCCATTGATAGTGCAGAATCACCCCATAACCCATATTCATTTTTCCTTGTGATTAGCATCTTACCTTAGAATGGTACACTTGTCACAATTAATGAAATAACATTGGATATTATTATAAACTAAAGTCCATATTTTATTTGGATTCCCTTAATGTACTCAGATGGTAAAAAATCTGTCTACACACCTGCATTAGATCACTGGATTGGGAAGATCCCCTGGAGAAGGGCATGGGAGATCAAACCAGTCAATCCTAAAGGAAATCAACCCTGAATATTCGTTGGAAGGACTGATGCTGAAGCTGAAGCTCTAATACTTTGGCCACCTGATGTGAAGAACTGACTCACTGGAAAAGAACCTAATGCTGGGAAAGATTGAAGGGAGGAGAAGGGGACCACAGAGGATGAGATGGTTGGATGGCATCATCAACTCAATGGACATGAGTTTGCACAAACTCTGGAAGACAGTGAAGACACGGAAGCCTGGCTGCTGCAGTGCAAGGGGTCGTAGAGAGCTGGACACGGCTGAATGACTGAACAGCAAAGCCCTATTTCAATGCCAGGATCTCATTCATGATGTCACATTGCACTTATTCGGCAGCCCATTAGGCTCTTCTTGGCTTTGACCTTGAAAACACTGGGGAATGCTGAGGCGCTTTGCAGAAGGTACTCTGTCAAGAATTGACTCATATTATCTAATGATTAGACTAGGGCTGTGGGATTTGAAGGGAAAATAAGACAGGTGAACCGCTGTTTCCATCACATTGCATCAGAGTATATACAATGCTCACAACCATTCTCATTGATGCTGACCTTGACCACATAGCTGGGGTCCTGCAGATCAGCTTCTTCTGTTGTGAAGTTGCTCCCCACCCCTTCCATTCCCTAAATCTTATCAAGAAGGACACTGCCCACCCTAGGCTCGTCCAGTGGGGAGTTATTCTCCAAAATGGTTAAGTATTACCTCCCAGTACTCACACCAGGAGAAGACAAGCTGTTCTGGGTCAAAGACAGTGGGTGAGCTGTGAACTCTGAGTGGGGCATGTGGTCTTGGACAGACCACTGGAACTTTTTTCCTATAAATAAAACTACTGGGGCAGTTGCCAAAATGTAGTTAGGGTCTGTAGATTGGATGATAGTGTTATGTTAACTTCCTGATTTAGTTTATTGTGTGGATAAGCTTACTCCAAAAGTAAGGTACTGATGAATTTATTTGTAGGGCAGCAATGGAGAAATTGACATAGAGAACAGACATATGGACATGGGGAGAGGGGAGGAGAGGGTGAGATGTATGCAGAGAATAACATGTAGACTTACATTACCATATGTAAAATAGATAGCCAAAGGGAGTTTGCTCTATCAATCAGGGAACTCAAACGAGCTCTGTGACAATCTAGAGGTGTGAGATGGGGAGGGAGATGGGAGGGAGGGACATGCCTAATTCTTGTTTGACAGAAAACAACAAACTTCTATAAAGCAATTATCCTTCAATTAAAAAAAATTTTTAAGTAGCTTACGGTAAAAGTAAGTCTACAACTTACTTTTTATGATTCACAGAAAACACTACACATCTATAGGAAGAGAAACAAAAAGGCCAATGTGGTGGGTAAAAATGCTAAGAGTTGTGGAATCTGGGTAAAGGTTTCTCTGTGCCATTTCTTGAACTTTCTACAAATCTAAAGTGATCTGAGAGTAAATAATGATATAGAAATATGCCATAATGCTAATGTGTTCTTTTCTTAAATTCTAAAATAAATGATCTTCTGGGGCTTCTCTGGTGCTCCAGTGGTTAAAAATCTACCTTCCAGGGCAGGGGACATAGGTTCAATCCCTGGCTGGAGAACTAAGAATCCCACATGCACCAGGACAAGTAAGTCTGGGCACTGCAACTAGAGAAGTCCACGCACCTCAGTGAAGACCCAAGGTAGCCAGAAAAAGAAAAAAAAAAAAAAAAAAAAAAAAGCCGTGCAAGGGAGGCCAAGTAAGAAAAAGCCAAAGGCGGAGGAAGAACAGCGGTCTGGTCGAGTGAGAAGAGAAATCGAGAAGACTGAGTCAGAAGGGGAAGGTACAAGCCAAACAGGAAGACGCGAATGAGCTGAACGTAAGGAGCAGAAAATTACAGACATACAATTGTGTTTTAAAATAATACAGCTACTGCGTTACGCTCTGAAAAGAGCTGAAGGCAATTTTATTTGGAAACTGTCCTCTTCTTCCCTCCACACCTCAGTTAATCAAGTGGGAAACAATAAGTGATCTTCCATTAATTACAGATGGCATGAAACTTCCAGGCCACATAACTCTTCATTTGTCCTTTGATAAAAATACTGTTCTCCCCTGAGTTTCTGAACATTGCCCATGTGAAAAAGAAGGGCGTTTTTGTGAAGCTCAATTTTTTTTATGATAAAAATGTTCTCAGAATTTTTTTTTAGTGACTTTGTTGATAATTAGACCATGGTTCTTTACTTACGAAGAGAATCAATAATTTCATTGTGTTCAGTGTATTGTATTCCAACGGGTGGCTTTGGAGAGAAGACTTGTAATCCATGGTGGCACCCTTCAGTTCTGCACTTGGATCACACTTCTGCTTGGCAAAGGCGTTGACACAGGTGTGCAGACCCAGCTCCTTCCTGAGCCTTTCACAATGATGCTTTCCCTTGGCCAAAGCGTCTCCAGATCACTGTTGTATTTATACTGTGTCATTGTTCCCTTGAGTGGCTTTGGCGGGGACAGTATGTAATTAGACAGCATATTCTAAATTACGACCTGAACACAAAAGGAGAAACTTAACTAGCTTTTGAGCCAGTTGGAATTTTTTTTTTAATCGATTTTTTCCCTTGGATTCAATGACCTAAAATGTTTGTTTTAGTAAGATGGGTTTGAGCTGTATAAGGATGGAGCCAACTGCACAAAGGAGCTCAAGCTGAAAATTCATGGTTTGCTAGTTCCCTAAATTACCTGGCACCCTGTGATGCTGGTCTCTGCTACCATACACGATGAAAGAAATAAGCTTAGGAAAGCGGTGTGGGTTTTCAGCAATCAGAAAATGCAATAGAGCCTGCTTTGAACATCAGACTAATCCTCCAGATAATATCAGTATGTTGGCAAACTTTTCTGTGCTACTATGAAATTTTAAAAGCATAAATAACAGCATGCTAGAAATGGCCTTTTTTCTTAAAAAAATAAAGAAGGATTTTCACTATACCATGAGTAGAAAGACACGCACCCACGCACAACATTGTACCTTCCAGCATTTGGTTTCATCTATTATTTGGGCGGGTACAACTAGGTGGCAAACAAGTACTTTTCATATAAACAGACCTTTAGTTTTCCACTTCAGCTATTGAGAGGATCACAGTGAAAATCCAACTTGATAATAAATCTAGGAAATGATATGTAGTACAAAAGTAAGGCATTTAGAAGATGACTGATTCTGCTTTTGTCACTTTTCAGCATTTTACCTTGTGGCACTGGTGGTAAAGAATCCTCTTGCAGTGTTGGAGATGAGGGTTTGATCCCTGGGACAGGAAGATCCCCTGGAGAAAGAAATAGCAACCCACTGTACTATTCCTGCCTGGAGAATCCCATGGACAATGGGCTACAGTCCATAGGGTTGCAGAGTCGAACATGACTGAAGTGACTTAGCACAGCACACATTTACCTTACCCTAGGTAAGCTACCCAAGCCCTCTAATTTCCCTCCTTCTATACTTTGCACCTGAAAATTGTGTAAACACACACACACATAAAGATGAAAGCATTTTGTACATTGGAAATAGTAACTAAATGCCAATCTGTACTCTCAATCAAGGAGAACAGAGCTTCCTACTGTTTATGTCTTTGGAAGAAACATAAATAATAGCTAAAGTAAAGCTTCAAACTTTGCAGTGTAGCAGAACCAAGAGGGAAGACAGAATTTAGACTTGTGCCCTCACTGGGTGGAAAGACCCTGGATCACCTACCAGCACCCTCCAAGCTCGTCTTCCTCCCCGAATGGTCTAAAGGCAACAGCACTAATTAGTTGGCAATGGCATTGGCAGTCAGTCCAGAAATTCTCTCTCCAAAACCTGGAGTCTTCAAGTTCACTGTCAACATTTGGGAACATTTCATCTGCATGTCTGACAGGAGTATGTGAGGTGATTCCAATAGATTAACATTGCAAGGCACCTGCAGCAAAGCAAACTTCACATCCGCAGGGGATCTTGGAAGACAAAACCGAAACACAACACTTTCTGTGCTTATAAGGGATGAGCTATTCCTTGGTTGCTTAGCTGTCTCAACTCTTCAGTTCAGTTCAGTCACTCAGTCATGTCCAACTCTTTGTGATCCCATGAATCACAGCATGCCAGGCCTCCCTGTCCATCACCATCTCCCAGAGTTCACTCAGACTCATGTCCATCGAGTCCGTGATGCCATCCAGCCATCTCATCCTCTGTCGTCCCCTTCTCCTCCTGCCCCAATCCCTCCCAGCATCACAGTCTTTTCCAATGAGTCAACATTCACATCAGGTGGCCAAAATATTGGAGTTTCAGCTTTAGCATCATTCCTTCCAAAGAAATCCCAGGGCTGATCTCCTTCAGATTGGACTGGTTGCATCTCCTTGCAGTCCAAGGGACTCTCGAGTCTTCTTCAACACCACAGTTCAAAAGCATCAGTTCTTCGGTGCTCAGCCTTCTTCACAGTCCAACTCTCACATCCACACATGACTATTGGAAAAATCATAGCCTTGAGTAGACAGATCTTTGGTGGCAAAGTAATGTCTCTGCTTTTGAATATGCTGTCTAGGTTGGACATAACTTTTCTTCTAAGGAGTAAGCATCTTTTTATTTCATGGCTGTAATCACCATCTGCAGTGATTTTGGAGCTCCAAAAATAAAGTCTGACACTGTTTGCAGTGTTACCCCATCTATTTCCCATGAAGTGATGGAACCGGATGCCATGATCTTCATTTTCTGAATGTTGAGCTTTAAGCCAAGTTTTTCACTCTCCTCTTTCACTTTCATCAAGAGGCTTTTTAGTTCCTCTTCACTTTCTGCTATAAGGGTGGTGTCATCTGCATATCTGAGGTTATTGAGATTTCTCCCAGCAATCTTGATTCCAGCTTGTGCTTCTTCCAGCCCAGCATTTCTCATTATGTACTCTGCATATAAGTTAAATAAGCAGGGTGACAATATACAGACTTGACGTACTCCTTTTTCCTATTTGGAACCAGTCTGTTGTTCCATGTCCAGTTCTAACTGTTGCTTCCTGACCTGCATACAGGCTTCTCAAGAGGCAGGTCTCAACTCTTAAATGGCATTAATCAAATTTTATTAAAGTGTTTTATGTAAATAATTCTTTTAAAGCAGCGAAGTGTCTACAGAGTCACTCCTCTGTTTAGAAGCTAATTTTCCTCTTTCTGTGTTTTGAACTATTTCACTACAGCCTGCCTAAAGGGTCATAGACAAGAGTGAAATAAGAGAAAAGGGTGAGAAGAGCATGTGACAAGGTGGAGAAGCAGGCCCTGATCACGGGACAAAGGTTACTACACAGATAACAACTGCACTCATCCAACAAAATCATTAATTTTATGCAAATTCTTAAAGCTTAAGTGTTAGGAAGTAATGTTTAATCCTGCCTGCAATCTCAGTAATGATTAAACTAAACAATTTTAATAAAATCTACTGCTTGCTATAGTTATATGAAAATAAATTTTTTTAGAAAAAGTTTTAAAAACACACGAAGACTACATTAATGATTATAAAACTTTTCTAAACAATAATGAAGCCTAAATATATAGAGTTGTTTACTATATGCATGAACACAAAATTATAATTTCCCAGGACTTTCCTTGTTAAGACTTCACCTTCCAATGCAGGGGGTGCAGGGGCCAAAAAATCACAACATAAAACAGAAGCAATATGTAACAAATTCAATAATTCAATTTATCATAATTTCTGAGCTCCTACCTATGCATAGAGGACCTGGGCAGCTATCTGGGGACCTGCTAAACTAATACTTTCCAGGCTTTGCAATGGTGTGATCACACTGATGCGGGAGGGAGAGGTTCACGGGATACCTAGATGTCCACGTCTAGGGATCCGTCAGCGTCAGCTCACGTCCAGGGGAGAGGCAGCAGCCAGACAAATAGGCCCAGCCTTAGAAAGCCTTTGGGACTGTGACATCGGACACACTTGTCCATCTTCTCTGAGACTGCCAGCAATGGTTCCTCTGACACCCAGACTCAGACTCCAGACTCCTGGACACAGGCCTGGCCTGACCCGGCTCCTTAGGACTCCCATATTTCTCAGGGAATGGACTCATTGCCTGTGCTCTGGACATTCCAGTCTCCTTCCCCAGCTGTCCTGGCTGGGGTCTGAGTGGTCCCTGCGGACAGCACTGGCCTGACCTCGCTTGTGTCAAGACTGTGCTTTCTCCACATCTTTTCAGACCTTGTTCTGCCAGAGAATCTGTGAAAGTATCTTGGTCATGACTGGCCTGTGTGCTCTGTTTTCCTTCTTGTGGTAAAAGCATCCACTTTCCTTTTGAGGAAATATCTGTTCTCTAGCTGTGTTGTTGAGGAGAAAACTCCTTCTCCTTTAACACAGCTTGCTAGATTCTTCCGAATAAAAATAACTCCTTCATTCTCCATATCACTTTTTGTAAATATAGGCATAATATCTTTTTAAGAGTTGTGAATCCAAAATATTTTATTAAGAAAACCAGTCAAATGCTCATTTTTACTACTAAATGTCCATGATTGACAACTAATATTTTGAGGGTTATGATTTTAAATTGCCTGAAAGATTAACAATTTATGATTCAAGGAAATATTTCCATGCATATAAAATTTCTTAAAAATTGAATTATTTTTAATTATGGCACTTATTATTTGTCTTAAATTTTGAAGAATATAACTTCTTTGATATATCCTACTCTCAGATAGTCTCAAAAGTAGAATATTGAAAAAATAATCTATTTTAATTTTATTTGGTTACTTGACAAAATTATTTCTAAGTGATGGTAGTTTTGTCTTCACAGTTGTACTGCCAACACAGTGAAAACCTCGGCGAAGTGTGCGTGCAGCTGATGACTCAGAGGGCGGAGAATGTGTTCCAGAAGAAAGAGTCCAGAGTCCCAAGGAATTAGCCCCAAGTCATGGAACCGAATCAAAGACTTCCCTGCTGAATTCTAAAACTGCTGTGGATTGTTGACTGCCTTTTACTTCCCATGCTCCTTCTTTATGACCTGACACGTCTACAGCTGCTCCCGTCTACATGTCCGACCACTGCACATGGGATGAAATGGCAAACAATTTGTCTCTATTTCACACGTTCACAGGAGAGGAGAGTGCCCAGGAGTGTTTCTTAGTCTATCCCATCCAGGAGCCTCATCTGCACTGGGGCCTGATCTAGATGATGAGATTTTGGATTCTGAGGTGATGCCACAATGGGATGAAACTTCTGAGGACTTGGGTAGGAGAGCGACTACATTTGACAGGGGAGGAGGTAAGTCACTGGAGGCGGAAGGTAGATGGCAGCAGACAGACTTCAAGGTGGTGTCCACGATCCCTTCTCAGGGTTTGCACCCTCTTATCATCTCCATCCCTTGGGAGTGACCTGGAACTTGCTTTCCACCCAAAGACTACAGTGGCAAAGGTCATGTGCTGGCACTGCCTGGACAGCGTCGTCTTCTGTAGGATCTGTTGCCAGCAGCCTTATTCTAGATCCTTGCTCTCCATTCTGGCTTTGAAGAAGCAAGCAGCCATCAGTCCTATTGTCTTGAGGCTATGAGTTTTGCCAAAATGACTGGGTAGACTTGAAAGGGGGCCCTTCCATCCTTAATCTCCAGTGAGAGCCCTGTCTTGTCTGACACCTTGACTGCAGTCTTGGAGAGAACCAGGCAAGCCATGTCAGGACTCCAGATGCAGAGAATCTGTGATGCAGTAACAGGCAGTGTCCTAGCAGCTCCATGGGCAGAGTGGCCCAGGACTGAACAATAACACACTCTGCGGTGTGGCCACCGTGAGTAATACTCTTCACTGGCCCTTGCTTGAGCCTGTTGGACAGACACTGCCCAAGGCTAACCACAGTTAAGAGGCACTATTTTTTTTCTGATAAGTTTTTTATATTCCTTAGAGAGAAGTAAAGCACTGCTCGGATTGATTTCTGGCTATGAGTTTGGTCTTACTATAAAGAATCTCTAGGAAGTCATTGAAGCAATCAGCACATGCAAAATGGTGGCAAAAACACATTAGATTAACGGCTCATCTCCTTCAAGGATGCTATCACAGAAAACAGCTGTAAACATGGCATAAATTCGATTCAAGTTAAGCACAGCAATCTAGTTCAGGTTATTGATCTTGTCCCTAATAAATTAGTGGGTGAATGCCTGGCTGGCCAGAACAAAGGTTGTTGAAAATTCCTTACCTGCAAACACTTCTGAATGATTCCTAACCCTGTCTTCCTCCACCTGATTTTACAAAATAGAGCTTAGGAACTAACTCCCTATTATGCAGGCAGGGGTTTCATGCTAGAAGAGAGCAGCGCTTTTAACAGAAATTAATGCCTGGTTTATAGGGTCTCAGATGGCAAACGCCAATGGAAGAAGGCACAGATTAAAACAGAGATGAGAGTCAACAAATGAGAGAAGAAAGCAACACACTTGCGAAATGAAGGTGTGTGTGTACTTGTTTAGACTTGGAGGCAGGGAGATTTTTTAAATATGTATGTTTTGCTGGTTTATTCATTATAATGATACATTTGGTAAACAATCATCAGTGAAATGATCTGGTAAGTAAAAAATATACCTCCTGGTCTATACTGGGTTCTTGAAGAAAATGGGCAAATGCTGCTGTAAATAAAAGCACGATAATAAAGTTAGACGTACAACAGTACTTACTCTCCAAATGCAGCCTTCAGCAGTTTATCGACTACTGAAAAAACGTATAACAGCATGAAGCCAGCAAGCCGCAGATAATAGACTGTCTTGAGAGAGGCTCCTTTTATCCTGCACACAGCAGTAGGTGATAAATGGCTCTCGTGTCAGCCTCCTATTTTCCTTTGCTCTTCCCCCAAAGCATATCTTGGATCAGGGACTAATAGCCCCCCAGGAGAAGACATCCGGATAGCATCCTTCTCCATTGCGGTAGCACAGTCCTGTACATCTGTCAGAAGCCTCTGATAGGGACAGGCTGAGGGCTCGTTGTTTGTCTACCAAAACATGGCATTCTCGGCTACAAAACTGGAGAAAGGAATATAATATAATTTATTTCTGTGAATGGGAGAGGTTTTATGAACAACATTTTAGCCAGAGGCCTTCACAGTATTAACTATTTCTCTTAATACGTACCTTGGACAATGATATCTGTCATAAAGTCTTCCCACGGTGAATGGGAAACTTGTATTTAAGCTACCTTAGAGCTAAGCTTACTTTAATCTTGTGCTTTGAAAAAAGGAAGAAAAAAGGGAAACATCAATTTCACAATTTCACAATGACATTGCATCCTTTGAAATTTCTAGTATTCAACATTGACTGTTAGGTAATCGAATGGGTTTTAATGTCACTTTGAGACAGTTGCCTAAAAGTTATCATTAGTCTATGCAGGTCTTCCTGATTGAAATTGGGCACACCTTTCAATAGACTGAAAATAAGGCCCCAGTACAGCACACACACAAAGCTGTCAGCATGTAATGCAAGCACCAAATCCCCTCCTGCTCAGAAAACATGTAACTTTAATTACAACCGACCCTTGTCTGTTTGGCTGTCTTTGAGAGAAGAGGTGCTGGTCTCTTTAAGGACATAATGGTAAAATAAGGTGATGGTTCTTGGAGATGTGCCGTGAGATTTCAGAGAAGAGCTGTGAAATTTTGAGAACGGGGTTTAAGAGCTATAAGAAGACAGATCGCAATTAAGGGCTCTTGAATCATTTAATAAAGAGAAGAGATTAAGGCAGCTAGTCCTCCTAGGAAATCAGTGAAGAGTGGTGAGATGGTTAATTAGCAGCATCTTCCGTGCACTTTGGTGGTTGTGGGGAGTGCAGTCCAGGTTCATTTGGGGGGATGATGAGCTTTTTAATCACTGAGCATCGAGAGTGATGCCAGCAGACAGCCGTCAGCTCTCAGGCCCTGGACGGGTGTCCAAGGCTTCTGGGCACTGTCTGCTTTCTGATTGGTCAAAAGGGAGAATGAAGTTCTGGCCCCTTCATTATCATGAAGATGAAACTTCAGCTCTCCTAACGTTGGTATATATTTTAAGTCTTGATTTTTCTTTTCTGAGAATACACTTTTCTACTATTATTGCACAAAGTATGGGTGGTATCATTAATGTTTTAAAAGAAAAATCTTGAAATGTAGCTCAATTTAGAAAGCATGGATTTATCATCAACTCGATAGAACTAAAGGGCTTCCCTGATGGCTCAGTGGTAAAGTATCCACCTGCAAATGCAGGAGAAGCAAGTTTGATCCCTGGGTTGGGGAGATCCCCTGGAGGAGAGTACAGCAACCCACTCGGGTATTCTTGCCTAGAGAATCCCATGGACCAAGGAGACTGATGGGCTACAGTCCATGTAGTCATAAAGAGTCAGACACGAGTGCACACACACACACACAGTAGAATTAAAATTTGGCCACTTACTTCAAAGACTGTGAAATGACATGTTAGTTATAAGGGAATTCTGAGTTTTGTATAATAAGTGAACATTTTCTCTCTTTCATCTTGCCATCTCTTTCCAACAAGTCAGATGAATGAGATCAAACGTGGATTTTGGTTTCCAACACTGACAGCTCTATGGTGGTGTTTCACAGTGGCAGAGAAACTGGAAGTCTGTTTCCATTGTGTTAATATTTCCTAACAGACAGTTGGAAGCAGAGCTGTGCACAGACCTGGAGCCCTAGTGTGGAGTAGGTTCATTATAATGTAAAACTTCTTTGGGGAAAAATGGTATCTTCAGTAGGAGCTGTGGAAGGTAGTTTATGTATCATTATGTAAACATCACAGCTTATACTCTGCTTGGATGTGGGAGGCCCTGAAATTTCAATGCTTTATATATAAGATTTATTCATACATGTCCCAACAGACCTACTCACCATCCCCTCTCCACTCTACTCCAATCTCTTTAATTAATGCACGTTAGTGGAGAAAAGCTTTAAGATGAGCCATTTATTAAAGACTGTGAAAAGTAGTCTTATATTTCATGTGATTTATTTCAAACTTAAATCAAAACAGTTATGTTGGAAGAATGAAATAACTTACATGCACTTGTATATCATTTTATTTCCAGTAATTCAAATACATTTAAACTTATGTTAGATGTTTCCCTGGAGTCTAATAGTGAATAATCATGACTCTGTATTAAATATATTGCACATGTATTTTCTACTCTCTTGTGCCTCCATTTCAGTCTTTCCCTGATAACAAAATTTCTGAATCTTGAAAAATTCTAAGTCATGACCTCCCCTCCAGTCTAAAATCACAATGTATTTCTTTAAAAATTTGTGTAGCTCCACCACAAAAAAGAAGAAAGAAAAAGAAAAATCCAGAACAAGGATAAAATCCTGTTATCCACACTGCCTCTTTCACTGCTGTATTTCTTCATTTATCTTGGCAGACAAATTTCCTCGTGGAGCCTCCAAATGTCCTTATTAAACCTTTCTAATTAGATTGGTGCCCATCCCCCATTCCAAAAACCGCAAGCTTTGTCAAAGTCTCCAATGACTCACGCTTTTAGAAAATCAATGGCCAGTTTTTGCCTTTATCCTATCAACAGTTGAAATAATTGGTATTCACTTCTTTCGTCAATACTTTCCTCCCTTGACGTCCAAGAAAGCACATTTCTAGTTTCGTTGTTTTCATCTTTTTCCATGGAATCCCCCCAGTTGATTCCTGATTGTTTCTCCTTTCCCATCTCCACTTCCTGGTTGCTAATTGTAATAGGATGTGTC
>SJYC01103053.1:0-41693 GCA_006408675.1 Madoqua kirkii
CTGAATGTTGAGCTTTAAGCCAACTTTTTCACTCTCCTCTTTCACTTTCATCAAGAGAGCTTTATTGTTTGTGGCCTCCCAACCATGAGAGGCACTAGAGACTTACTAAAGGCAAATTCTTTGGGGAAGTTAGAAATTATTAGTATAGTGGGTTGGTTAGGAATTATATTGGTGAAGGGTTTTTTCATTTGTTGTGCCAATAATTACTGCTAATTCCCTGCCCTGGGTGTTTCAAGTGTGTCTCAGGTCAAACCTCTCTGCTGACAGACTAGCTTGTGTGACAACCTCTCAACAATAAACAAGTACAGAAAGTCTGGAGTATTTTGAGAGTCTTAATTAGCATAGGACTTTTCTCATTGTTGAGTCAATGATTGCCGCCAGGCCTCCATATCCTTAGGCACCTGGGAATATATTAATCAATGTATTTGGAATATAGAAAAGGAAATATAGTAGTTTTTGATGTTAGCAACATTAGACTTTTTGAGTTAATGAATTTTCTCTTTTGATATAGATCACTGTACTTTGTTATAAATCACTGTGTCCTTGCTATGTAAAAATGTAACTTTATCACTATCTTAAGACTAAATAGATCCTAAGGGGAACATTGGTGAAATGTTTTCATTTGTTGGGCTGATGTTTGCTGCTAAATCTCCATATTCCCTGCTCTTATAATAAATATAACTAACATATAGGGGAAATAAGTATTAACTTTTAAGATTAATCACGTTAACCTTGAGTTAAATAAATTTCTTTCTTGATTGTAACTCACTACAACCTCACCCTATAGGAATGCAACTTTATTTGGAGGGTGGTGCCTGGTTTAAGAAAAAACACCCTTGGAAAAAATAAGTTAAATGTCAGCAGGCAGAAATGGCCTGAAGATGATGTAAAAACCCCTAAGACCTTTTTTTATGTAAATCACCTAATTTTGATAAAGGTAAGGACTGCTGACCCCCAAGTGACTCTGTATTCATCCCTATATGTAACAAAAGATACATAAGAAAAGCTGAAAAATAAAGAAATGGGATCAGTTCCTGGCAAGACTGACTCCCTCGGGTCATTCTTTCTTGCTTCCCGTTTTTCTGGCTGAATTCCCATCTGGAGCATGGATGCTATTCCACATAAAACAAGTTATTCAGCCTCTTTTCTCCGCTAATTTTCCTACTACACTATCTATTTCTAATCTCTCTCTATATCTGTAATTAAATATGTATTTTTCCTAGAACGCCGATTCCGTCCCCACCTTCAAATCACCCTGGATCCTGGATCCACCGGGGCTGGACCCCGGCAGATCGATACAGCCAGGACTTTAGCCCATCAGGCTCTTTGGTCCTTGGAATCCTCCAGAGAAGAATATTGGAGTGGGTTGCCATGCCCTCCTTCAGGGGATCTTTCCAACTCAGAGATCAAATCCAGGTCTCCTGCATTGTAGGCAGATTCTTTACCGCCTGAGCCACCAGGGAAGCAATCCCTAAACCTATATTTCCACTCGTGATCTTTTGCACCAAATCCAGATTCATTTAGCCAATTCAGACAGAGACCACTACAGCGTCCCCAGAACTTCACAGACACTGGACGTGACAATACACCCCGAGATAAAACCCCAACTTTCCTGCATCCTCACCCACTCTTCCCCATTCAGTGAGGTGACTGCATCCTTCCATTTTTTCAGATAAAAACCCTTGAAACAGTCCTTGATTCCTTCCCTTCTATGACAGCACATATCCAATCCAATGTCAAATTTAGTTGACTCCATTTTAAAAATATCAATATATCCCAACTCCTTACTCTTGCTACAGTGTTCCTTGATACCACCTGCCATGAGCAAGCATCATCCACTCCTGGGTTATTACATTGGGCTCCAAGTGGTCCTGTTTTCCCCTCACACCTGCAGGCCCTTCTCAGTGCAGTGGCCCGAGTGACTTGACCGCCTGTGACCCCCTGTGTCAACTCCCTACTCATAACCTCCCCACATCAGCCTTTCTGCTGAGAAGGAAGCTGAAGTCCTGGTTCAAGTCCACTGTGTCCTGCCCTGTGTAGCCTGTCCTTCTTGGTCTCCCCCATCCTCTCTCATTCCTCTCTAGCTGGACTCATGAGCCTTGGATGTGTCTCAACTGGGGCACAGCCGTCTCCTCCCTGCCCTCCTCTGAGTTTGTTCTCGAAGTGAGTGTCCATCATCCCTTCTGTCCTCCTTTACTTTTCCTCAAAACAATTATCTCTGGAAGGACCTGACAAGACTTAGGAACTAAGTAGCAACAACATATAAAACATTCTATTTATTTGTTCTGTCTTTTTTGTTGATTCCTCCCTGTGGACTGTAAGGCTTAGAAAGCAGGTGTCTTCGCTTGTGTGGTTCATGGTCTATCATAAGTACTATAAGGCCTGACATTGAAAAATAGAAAGAAGGGAAGGAAGGAACTTTTACTAAACACTCCAATAATAAAATAAGTATTACTATAGACAGAGGTAAGAGTGAAAAATTTGGGTATAAATTATTTATGCAGGTTAATTTATTACTTAACATTAGAATCAGGAGAACAGAATATATAGAGAGGCTAATTGCAAACTGCCCAATTTCTTAGTCTACATAGTTTGTCTGACCTAATAATTAGCAGAACGGGAAGTGTTTGAACCCAAATACATCGCAAAGTAGGTCATGGTAGGTTATGAAGTTTTCTTCCTGGATTTATTCTTAAATAAAAGTCTTTAATGGCAGAAATTAAAGTTGGTGAGGAAAGGCATATGATTTAGTCAAATTGGCTAAGGCAGGAAGGTGATGAAAGTGCCATGGAACAAGTGGGCTTCAAGGTCACAGACCCTGCATCTGTGGGGACCATGCCCAGTCCTCTACATGGGGAACTGCATAGTCTGACGATGAAAGGACTCATCGATGTGGAAAGAACCATGAGCTTCATCAGTGCACTTTATAATTTGTGAGACAACTGGGCAGGTTATCAGTCCTGTCCTCTGGGACGAAGGGGCTCCAGCTCCAGGCAGTGTAGATGGGATGTGGTCTGAAGCCAGAGCAGAGCTCCATCAGTCACATGATGCACAGTCAGTCCACCCTTGTCTGAAGGAAAATGTATCGTATTTAAAGAATATCAGAAAACTCACTTAAAAAGTCTAAAACTTGAAAAAGGCAGCCAGAAGAAGTGTTGCTGAATCAGTAGCATGCTCCTCATACCAACTCTAAGAAGTCAACACGATTTTTTTTTCATGTATGTCATATTCCAACAAATGACCCAAAATGCAGTCTATTTGAATGACTAGAAAGTCATAAATAAACATATTAACCTCAAACCATCAAGTCAAATATTTCAAAATGTGTTACAAAACCTCTAAACAGAAAATTGTGTTTAGTATCTATCTAACCAGTATTGGCAACTAAAAAAATGTTAATATTCTACCATGTTTCCTTTATACTTCTTTTACTTTTAAAAGGGTGATATAAAACTTTCCAGAGAGAGTTAAGCCCCAGCCCTTCATAAGAGTCTCATCTCTTCTCTCCTCAGAGATAATCTACATGCTAAAGTCAGTATACATTGTCATGAATACCCTTTCATATTTTTATTGCTTGGTATGTGACCATGAATGTATACACAGTATATATACATACTGTTGTATAAATAGAATATTATATATATATATATACGTTTGCAACATCGATCTTTCCCTCAGTATCATGTGTGTGAAATTTATGCCTACATTGATAGGTAGATTTAGTAAATTCTAACTTATTACATTGTATAAAAATTCACTATTTCTTCTGTCCTCTACTAAAAGATAATAACCCCATTTCCAATAGTTCCTATCATAGACAAAGCTAAAGTGTAATCCTTATGTAATTCCAGCATACCCACATGAACATGCTACTTAGAAACTTGGAATCTCCTAGAAACACTGGTGTGGATTTGCTATATTCTTCAGTTTCACTGGTGTTGCAGAATGTCCTTCCAAGGTGATTTTATCAAGACATGTTAACTACCAGCAAGTTTTAAGAGTTCCTTCTCCCTGTTCACTCATGCCTGTGCTCACTATGTCAGATACTCTTTATTGCATATCTGATTAATAAGAAATGGAATCTCAGTTTTCTCCATTTGCATTTCTTTGATTACCAGTGTGGTTTTAATTCCCAATGGCTTGCTGGCCATGCAGCTGGGGGTTGTTGGAACTTTAGCTTTAATATCGTCACCATAAATCTGCTGTGTCTCCATAAGGTTATCAGTTTTCTGCCACGCTGACACTCTACGGTTACTGTTTCTATCAGCAACTTTATTTCTGCTTTTGCACCTTTGGTTTTCTTATCTTTCTCTTTGGACACAGTTTGTGGATTTGGGGAGATTCTCTGCACTATCTGTCTGCTGACTTCATGGCCCACCCTTCCTGGAGCCAAAGGTCCATAGATGCCTGCAGACCCCAGGGTAGTGTCTGGGAAACTTTCAGCTGAGATCTGCGTGTGGTGGACCCTTCCTCCTGACTCTGGTCACCATTTTGAGAGGAGGACCGAGAACCCTTTCCTCTTCTGAAGCTGCCTGCAATTCTTCCTTTGTTTCAAACCAGTACCAAAAGAATCATCTATTGGAACATCTTTTAACTATCAGGCAAATTTCAGAAATGTGTGTGGATACTCATGCTACAAAACTATTGAGCTATATAAAGCATATAGTGGCTCAGGTGATGAAAAATTTGCCTACAGTGAAGGGGACTTGGGTTCAGTTCCTGGATTGGGAAGATCCCCTGGAGGAGGGCATGGCAACCCACTCCAGTATTCATGCCTGGAGAATTTCATGGACAGAGGAGCCTGGTGGGCTGCAGTCCATGGGGTCACAAAGAGTCAGACAAGACTGAGCGACTAACACTTTCACTTTTCATACATACATGATGCTCATAATAATCTCCTGAGGTAAGTTTCAATATTTTCCTATTTACAGAGAAGAAGAAACATCATGCACAAGTTAAATAATATCTAAAATTTCATACTTCATACATCTTATGGAATAAAGCAGTGAAAACAATGCTTGCTGTATTTTGAGATAAGGGCTGACAGAGAAGGAGGGACTTGGGAGTAAAAGTGAAGCCAATTTAGCATTTAGCTGCAAACCTACAGGTGCCACCATAGGCATGAATGGAAAATACTTGCACGTGAGCAATATTAATTTATCTCCCTGGATCCCAAAGATCAAATTTTTGATTTGTAGAAGAAGCAGGGTTAAAGTAGTATTTTTGACTGGAGACTACTAGGAAATAGTAGTATTTATTTGTAATAGTAATAAATAATTATCCAGCAATTATTTCACAGGCATAAAAGACTCCATCCTCTACCATGGGATACTTTTTGGTACAGGTGTTGTAGACATCCATTTTTAGTAGACAAGATAGTGATTGTCAGCATGTCTAAAAACCATCTAGACACCCTACATGGAAGACACATAAATACACGCACACAGGAAAGCTCAGAGAAAAGGACAGAAATAAACTTCTCATATGTATCCACTCATACAAGCTGAGGTAGCTTGTACAACGGAGGTAGCTTTAATAATATCACACAAACTGGAATTCAAGTCAAGAAGCATTTCTATATGTGTGATGATAAAAGGCTGACATAACAACACCAACTGTCTTTACACCTAAGGATCCTGCCTCCAAATATATAAAATGTAAAAAGCAAATATGACAGAATAATCTTTAGAAAGCATATAAAAAATCCCCAGGGAGGCAAAAGAAGGCATTGGATCTACACAACAAAAAAGAAATGTAAAAGAAAGTCTCCAATAAGGAAAAACGAACTCTTAAAAAGCAAAATAGACCATTGTTAACAAAACTATTGTATATTGAAAATGTAAATAAGGAAATCTTTTGCAAATATTAAACACTGTCAAAACAATGGCTAATAGGAAATAAAGTATTAAAAAATTCAGAGATCAATCCAGGAGGTTTGGTGTCTATTAATAGAAATTCCAGAAAGACAGAACCAAGAAACATATGTACATGTTTATCAGTTATTATTGAAATCAGAGAACATTTCTTAATACTAAACTACTTTATTTTCCAACCTGGAAGCTGCATACCAACAATCTATTAGGATGAATGAGTACCAACCACACCAAGACAATTAATCTGAAGATTAGAAGAATATCCAAGATCCCTCAGCTGCAGAAAAATATGCATGTTCAAATGTCAAAACTCAGAACTGCTAACAGCAGTCCTGGAAGCCAGAAGTCAAACCAACCATATGGGCAGAGTAACTACATTTTAGGATAAGATCAATTTCAAAAAAATGTATCTGCCTTGTCACTTTCTCATGAAATGACTTGAGAATCTTGCTCCAGTAAATGAGGGATAAACTGTAGGACGGGCTTCCTAGGTGACACAGGATAAAGAATCCACCTGCCAGTACAAGAGACTCAGGCTCCATCCCTGGGTCAGGAAGATCCCCTGCAGGAGGAGATGACAACACATTCCAGTATTCTTGCTTGGGAAATCTCAAGGACAGAACAGCCTGATGGGCTACAGTCCATGGGGTTACAAAGAGTCAGATACAACTTAGCAACTAAACAACAACGCAAAGCTGTAGGGAGGAAACGGGATCCTGGAAACAGTGTCTAACACAGGAGAAAAGCCCACAGGGCAGCCCAGTGGCCAGCCCGTCAAGAATCCAGTCTGGACTGGAAGGGCTCTCCAGGGACCCCAGAAGGATGTGCTAGAGTGGGAAGAAGCCAACAGAAGGACACCTGAGGGGTTTGGCTCCTCTATGAGGGTGTCTGGAGGGACTTTTTTCCGTGGAGAGTTTGGAAGAAATGCCAAAGGGTGCAGAGAGATGGATGAAAAGGAACAATTAACTCCAGAAAGCAGAAGGTGACCAGTAGGCCATGTAATCACAGCATGAGGCCATCATTGCATGAGGGTGAAGAGCAGAGAATTGGACAAACTGGTACGGACGAGTGTGGAGTGCAGCGGAGGCTGTGTAACCCTAGACCGGTACGATAGGCGAGTGGTCAGGGAGTGGGGTGGTGTGAGGTTAGTCTGTCTTTTCTGTAATAAAATATCAGCTGGAAAAGCTTATTTTGCTTAATTTATAAATGACATGGTTTATGGAGAGAAGTTACAGAAAAAGATGCTCAAAGACTGAAATGTCATTGGCTGATTGAGTTCCCAGGATCAATCTGGCCATGCCCTTTGCCTCTTTGAGCTGTTATATTCGTTCCATAGGGTGGACATAACAAAGCACCACAGATGGTATGCCATAAACCACAAAAATCTATAAACCTATTGCTCAGTCTGGAGTCTGGACTTCCGAGGTCAGGGTGTGGGCAGGGCAGGGCAGGCCTTCCTCCTGAGGCCTCTCTCCTGGTAGTGTCCGTCTCCTCCCTGTGACCTCAGGTGGTCATCCCTGTGTGTGCGTCTGTGTCCTTGTCTCCTCTTATAAGGACCCCAGTTCTATGGGATCAGGGTGCACGCACCTGACCTCATTTTACCTGAATCACCTCTTTACCTGAATCAATGCCATTTCTAAACACAATCACATTCTGAGGTTCTAGGAGTCACAATTTCAACAGCTGGGGGGGACACAGTTCAGCTCATAACACAGGCCCATGTATGTACTCAGTCGCTCAGTGTCATGGCTGACTCTTTGTGACCCCCATAGACTGTAGCCCACCAGGCTCCCAGAGTGAGTTGTCATTTCCTTCTCCAAGGCCCATGTATAACTCAGCTAAAAAAAAAGCTAACTACAGTAGCAAGTGAGTGTATTTATCAAAACACATCAAATTATACCCTTAACTGTGTATTACATTATATGCAAATCATCCCTCGATAAAATTGATTTTTAAAGTATGTGCATGGGAGAATTTTTGGAGAAAGACTATTTGAACTAAGTACAATTTAAGTAAATCTAGAGGCATCTCATCTTTGGATTGTCATTGTTTAGACTAAGAAAAGATAAATTCTATATTCCTGGTTAAGTAATTGAAATCTTAGGACCCTGTTCACCCTCTTTTTTATGCATTCTTATTTATTACACATACACATCTGTTCTGAGCAGGAAGGAGAGAGAGTAACAGGGAATTTATTAGCTGGCAAACACACCCTTAGGAGGGGAGACAGACGTGGAGGCTGGAGGCAGCGGGCCACATCTCCCAGCTGGTGCCACCTCCATCTCAGACTCACCTGTTGCATCCCTACCTATCAGTATCAGTCATTGTCGATTCTCCCCCTAGAGACTCCCAGTGTACATGGGATGGCCCTGCCCTGCTCTGGATCTGGCATCTGTGATGGAGGTCACAGGGCTGTGGTTTCTGTGATGTGCCCTTTTCATCCATCCTGTTCTCTGTCTTCAGTCCTGGAACTGTAACCTCGGGCATCTGCTCCGTGCAGGACCCTGCCAATCGCCCCCTGGACGACCCAGCATGGCCCCATGGTATTAAAATGATAGCAAGTTTCACTTATCAAAAATGTGTCTTAGTGCTGCTGATAGCCCGAGGAAAGGAAAGGCATAAACACTGAGAGCGTAGTCCAGCTCCCTCGCTGACAAGCCCTGGAGCCTCGGCAAGACTTTGTTTTTTTCCAACTGGAAAGTAACTAATGAAATAGTTTGGGGCTACAAGGGCTCAGTGTCAAAGCCTTTCCTTTTTCCTAGTTCAGTCATACTGAGTCATATTGAGCTGGAACTTCCCACCAGCAGTAAGTGTGTTTATATACTGATTAGAAAAAAGAATATGTATTGTGTATGTGGTTAAGTCAAATGTTTGCTCAGTGAGCTGCCACTTAGGGAGGACTTTAGGATAAACCACACTCTTGCTTTTTTCCTCCAGTGACTTTTATTGATATGCTTACAATTCTGAATACTTTAATTTCTTTTAAATTTAAGAAACATCTGCCCAAGAACCATTGAATGGCTATAGTTTGAAGTCATTTTACTCAATTCATAAATAAGAACGTACTCCATCCATGTTCTATCTTCTTGCTCCTTGGGGGAGACAGATTTCTCTCCAGCTAGTAGTTGTTTTGAAAAGTAACCAATCTACCCTTCCAGTTTCTCCAGCTCTCTGCTTTATCTGTCATCATGTCCAGAATGAAAGAGGCTCAAGCCTGAGTAGACTAACATGAAGAAGGATCAGATGGGTTTTTCCCCCAAATATAGTTGTAATAGTTAACATTTGAATACACAATTACTGTGTATTGTCTCAGATAAAGACTAAATCAATGTGTGTAAATATTACTATTTCCAGTGTACAAAAGGGGAAACTAAAATATAAATATTTTAAGGCCCCTAGCCAAGAACATAATTGTATGTGACAGACCCAAAATATAAACACACAGCTCCCAATAATCTAATGTTTTCTTGATTGTGAGATTCTGACAACCAACTTGCAGGATTCATTTCTATGTGGTCGAGTTTCTATATGATCACGTGTTATATAAACATTCGGTGCTAAAATAAATGCTAAGCAAACTAGAAGCAAATTATTTATAAAGGTGTTATGTTTTCTAGATTTGGGGGCAATTACTACATTTAGATATGCTAAGAGTTAGTTTGGATTCTTAAATAAGCATCTTTGAGAACAGACAGAAAACATAATGTAAATCTCAGAAGACAGAAGAAATGGTTTACAACTGAATCAGAACATGCCATGTGTGTTTCGACTATCTAGGTTACTAGAAGGAAATCCAACATATGTGAATCTTTGTTTTATTCTGTAGCTTTCTACAACATGTTTTAAAATAAGCATTTTAAATTAGAAGATTTTCAACTGTACAGAAACATAGAAAATTAATGCAGAGTGCTCCCATAAACCATACACCGTTTCCTCTATTCAGAGCATCTTATATTAGGCTGGTACACTTGTCAGAGTGGATACATGGATAATGATAGACTGTGATTCACCGAAGCCCATTCTTTTTCAGAGTCCCTCGTTTCTCCCTAGAGTCTTCCTTCTATTTCAGAACCCCATTTAGGACCCCACATTGCATTTTGTCTTTTTGTCTCCTGAGGCTCCTCCTGCCTGGGCAGTCTCTCTGACCTCCCTTGTTTTGAGGATCTTGACTGCTTTGAGGAAAACTGGTGTTTTGTAGAATGGCTTCTCTGTTGATAGTGCACTGGTGTTTCTCATGAGTAGACCAGGGCTGTGAGTTCCTGGGCTGTGTATTCTGTTCCCAGACATGTACATCTTCTCCTTGGCCAATTCCATGGGGTCTCGATCCCTGTGGTTCCATAGGAAGTTTTGAAGCTGGGTAGCATCAGTCCTCTGACTTTGTTCTTTTTCTTCCAAGCCTTTTTGTTTGTACCATAGATTCAGTTTGTCGGTATTTACAAACCAGCTTGCTGGCATTCTCATCAGGGATGGATAGAGTCTGTATATCACACTGAGGAGAATTCACAACTTAGTCTCCACAATCCATGAACACAGACTGTCTCTCAGCAAACTTAGACCTTCGATTTCTTTTATCAGACTTTTGTAGTTTCCCACATTTAGATCTCACATGTTTAAACAGACATATAAATATTTTCTCCTTTTGTTCTATTGTAAATGGCATAAATATGTTAACTCCAATGCTCACTGCTGGCACATAGGCAAACATTCTGCTTCTGTGTGTTAAATTTGTGCCTGGTCATCTCACTGTGTCTGTTAATAGTTCCAAGGGTCTTTTGAATAGTGTTAGGGATTTTTAACATGGCCAGCCTTGTCAGCAGCAAATAGAAATGATTTACTTTCTTCTCTTCTAGTCTGTATGTTTTTTTCTTCCATTACCTCTCCTCTCCTCTTCTCTCTTCTGTATTCACCAGGACTCCCAGTACCATGTTGACTAGAAGTGCTTAGAGAAGACATCACACACTGTTCTTGGTCTTTTTGGGGAAATCTTCACTTTTCACTCAAAATACTAGCTCTACATTTTTTGAAGCATTGAAACCTTTATTGTCATATAATGCCTCCCTTTATTTATTTTAATCTTTCTTATTCTGAAGTCTGACTTGCCTGAAACTGATATATGCATTCTCCAAGTTTTCTTCATGAGTATTTCCATGGTATATGTCCCTTCTTCTCTTTAATTCACCGGAGCCTACATTTTCCATGGTTTTCTCAGCATTGAGTTGAATCTTGGGAGCTGTTCTTTACTCCTATACTCCGTGTACAATGCTTATGTATAGGAATACTTAGAAATATTTATACTTATTTAAGCTTTATCTAATACACGTAAGTTTTGTTATCATTACAAAATAAAGGAGGAGGAAAGTATAATTTGGAAAAAGAAAATGGTCACATAGCACATAGATAATCCAAGATACAAATTTATCAGTCTCACCCTTGAATTTACTTTTCTTTCACTAAAATATTATGTTTTACAAATACTTATATTTTTCTTTTACATATTCATTTTAAAATAAAAATGAATTTAAATAATGAAAATGTTACCTTTCCCACTGATGTTTTACGTTGAATCCAGAAAGTAAAGCTTGAGTTGTTTTATTTTAATGCATTTCTCAAATAAAAGTATTAACAACCTTATGATATAATTACAAATCACACCTATAAGTACTCATTGATGGAACCACAAAGGGAATGTTTGAATTAATAACCCATGGTTAGTATTTGAAAGAGAAACTATTTAAGATTCAAGCTCGATGATAAAGCGAGTCTGTTTCAGTGAAAGTTCTAAGAGAAAATTATGAGCCCAAACTCCTAAGGAGATTATGCTGCTACAGATTGGAGCATTAATGCTCCAGAAGACAGATGATGAATATCCTTTAAAGTATGTGAATCTTTAAATGCTAGCTGCAAGAATAAGGCTGCATTGAATTTTTATGATATGCTATGGTTACTGATAAAAGAAAGCACAGAATCAATATTTCCACACAATATCCAGTTATTATTATAATTTCTTGTTAGAGTTTGATAATTAAATAAATATAAGTGCTTTTTCTTTCTAAGTCATTTAGAAAAATTATTTTAAAAACCCTATGTTGATATTGATTTAGATGAATAATATCACACACACAGTCCTTTATAGTATGGCATTAGTTTTTTCATTTTTTAAATTAATAGGCACTAAGATGCATACTAATGTGGAGATATTTGGTAGAATACATTTCCTTTCTCCATTGAGATATGATTAATAATTATAATATGTAACATCTAAACACTGTCTAATGAGCCTGAAAACACTAAGTTAAACAAACATATTAACCTTGTAGCATGAGTTAGAGCTAGTGTTCTATGGACCCAAATATTCCCCATGACATATTCAATATAAATGAGATTTCATGCCTGGGCTAAGATGAAGACCTTTTTTTTCTTTTTTGTCTCTTTCAACTGGGGCTACCAATGCACATTCAGGTTTGTTTTCTTTCTTAGCTTAACATAAACTATTTTATTCTGAGAAGCAGACTAGAACAATTTATGGTAGACCATCGCTGGCCGAGGACCATTTTGACCGTTGAACTGCTAGGGCCATTCAGAAAGAAAATTGAAAAGTGGAGGGTTTAGAGCTCCTGTGAGTCTTGGTCTAGAACTGTTCTCAGCCAAAGTTCATTCACAATCTTTTAAACAGTTTCTTTCTTGGGATGGTTTTGTCCTTTATGACTCTCAAAGAAATTTGTAAATAATTCTGTTTGGCATGAAGATAGCAGCCTCACAGGATAATCACTTTTCATTTCCCTATCTCTACCTGCCCAGAGAAGAACCAGCTGGAGAAGGAACTGGATTGCAGCCAGGCCAACCACTACTGCATTTAATCTCGCCAGTGTTTATAGAATGTGAATTGTGTCTGAATCCTGATCACTCGCAAGTCACTAGCTTTTTGTTCTGAAGGGCCTTAGTTTAAATACTGATGAGATATGTATGCTTATCTGTATTCGGTACTTAGTTGTTCTTTTTTACTTTTACAACTATGAAGAATGCAGAAAATCAAACCACTTAAGTTTTTTTTTCCCTGGAAATATCTATGTTCTTATGATACTAACACATTTTAAAAAATTCTAACTTATTATAACATTATACATGTGGTGAGGTCTCAGGGACTCCAGGAGGATACATGAACCAAAAGTGCAGTTTTGACCAGGGCCAGCAGGGAAAAATTTCCCTGAACAAACACAGACACTCATCTTTCCGTAGTGACACAACTTTCCAACAAAGCTGATGGCAAATGGACTGTGGGCAGAATGCAGAACATAAGTAGGAAGAGAGAAATGACAACAGGGGAAACCCTACTTGTAACCTTTCTATATCCTACTTAATTTAATCCAAGAGAGGAAGGCAGAGCTAACACAAGCATGATGTTATCCCATTTTGCATTTAAAGATGTCAGTGTGTGACCCAGCGTCACATTTGAGTCTCTGTCACAGCCTGTTACACTGCACCATCAAAGTATGCTTTGTGAACCTGTCATGTTTCAAACAGCCTATCTCCCTTTCACAGCGCTTTGCTCTTGTCTCGGTTATTGTTGCTGTTCAGTCACTAAGTCATGTCTGACTCCTTGCAATCCCATAGACTGCAGCCCACTAAGAAACATCAGTTCTTCCAATGAATATTCAGGGTTGATTTCCTTTTGGATAGATTGATTGGATCTCCTTGCAGTCCAGGAGACTCACAAGAGTCTTCTCCAGCACCACAATTCAAAACATCAATTCTTCGCTGTTCAGCCTTCTTTATGGTCCAACTCTCACATCCGTATATGACTACTCCATTTAACTACATTTTACACATTTTTATTTTTTATTCATGTTGTTAATTTGGAATTTTCTCAGTAGAAGAAAATGGATTTATTTTGTTGTTAAAACCTGAGGGCGAATTGGATTGTTAGTTCTTATAGCCAATAGATAGAGAGCATTAAAAAACACATGGCTGATTTAGGGCATTTTCATGACAATGGCACCTGTTCTAGAGATATTTTTAGGCGTGGGTCCTTGCTAATGACCCTGCAACCATACCCTCTATAATGAGGTGTGTTCATTACATATATAATCATCACCCAGCTGGCAGATTCAGAGTACTCTGTGTGTAAGACCCTATCTTCAGAATAACAGATAGCATAACCATCTGAACTGAAAGAAAATTAAATCAATAAACATTTTACATGGAAAACAGGCAGTTCACCACTTAATTTGAATGTGCGAAGCACTCAACCCAGAGGGAAAATGTTAAGTACATTTTTAAAAAGCAGCCACAGTGTCATCAGAAAAACGAGCAATTCCATGCTACTAAGTGCAATCAAATCGAACTTGAGAACACACGCCAATATGGTGTCAGACTCGAAGGCCGGTTTATTAGACTTTCCAGGCTGGTCTCCACTCAAGTGCAAGCGGGTGTCGCTCTGCTTGTTCCACTACTATAGAATCTGTCATTTTTTTTTTTTGATTGGAGGGAAACTGCTTTACAATACTTTGTTGGTTTCTGCCATACAACAATGCAAATCAGCCGTGATTCTGCATGTATCCCCTCCCTCCCCTCCCCCATCCCACCCTTCTGAGAACCACAGACCTGCAGAGGAGTGGTCTCCTCTTGGGGTGGGCTGTTCCAGCTGACTGCTCAGGACCCTCATGAGTCCTCACTTCCATGCGCTGCCCTTTGGCACATGGGGTCAAGGAATGTAAGCTGCTATCTCTGCATCCTTTGGCTGCTGAGTTGGTGGTTAGAGGCCACCAGTGAGGAACTTGGCAGGAGGTCACCACAATGGGATGGAACCAGAAGCCATACTGCTTCTCTTTCAAAGGCTTGAGCACAGAGGATGTGACTCAGCAGACAGGAACACGAGGAGAGAGCTCGGGTTTCTCTCTCTGTCTGCTGTCTCCTGACTCAGCAAGTGAACAGCCAACACAACAAGATGGTGCTTTCCATTCCTCTGCGTCCCCATCGCTCCTATTGGTTTATGGTCACCATGTTTTGTGTGTTATAGTCCCTCCTGCTCAAAATCTCCAATGATATTCTCTCCTGGACACAATCTGAGCCCTAGACTCATTGACCTTGAATCCTTGGAATGACCATTGTTGATGGCTGATTTTCATCTACTCATTGAAATTTCCTCATTTGAATTAATGCTAAATATCCTTACATCCTTACAATTAATCCTAAACATCCTTTTTCAGTGAAGTTCTCATTGCTGGATAAAGGTTGTTAAAATCCACAGAGTAAGCAGTAGATGAAATTCATTTCAATGTAACTGAGAAACATAGTAAGGGTAATTAAAGGTGCATAGACCTCACACAAATCTACTCAGAGTCTCATTTTACTCAACAAGTAATAGCATAGTATTATCCATAGGGGACTATTTGTGATATTAGTCCACCCCTATATTTCTCACTTAGCTTTCCTTAGGTGATCATCCATAAAAGGCACCAATTCAGTGATGAGAAGGCATCGTGAGACAGTGGAAGACATAGTCCACTTACACAGATGGTCTTATAATCTGACTCCAGGACAGGTCCCTGAAAGGCAGAATTTGTGTATCTGATATTTTGAAGGAGTGTTCTCAGGAGAAACCCATAACAAATGAGGGAAAATGGAGAAAGCAGGGGAAGAAAATAATCACAGACATTTGGTCTGCGGTCCAGGCTATGCCTGGGCCTGCGAGGAGCCCTGGGGTGTGCATGGAGCAGATCTCGCCTCACCCTGAGGAAGGAGCCTTGGGTACCCCCACATCAGCTGATTATGAGCCATCTACACTCCTGAGTGCGAGGTCCATAACCTCCTGTGCTTCCCAGGGAGGGGACCAAGCTGGGTGAGGGCAGCCTTCAGGAGAAGGATGCAGTGAGTAATTGGCACACTGCACCCTGCAACTGAAAGCCTGGGGGCACGGGGGTCACAGGCTTTGTAAGAGGGATCAGCACAGGTCGGCAATAACATCACCACGGAATTCGTTGAAGAGACAGCACATGTCTATTTGGTCTAAAGTTCAAAAGGCTATAAACGAGATAAACCAATAGCTCACTTACACCTCTTTCCCCATCCATCTTATCTATTTTTGAGTGCTTAATGTATTTAGTTAATTGCTTCTTCTCACCCTAGATTTCTTTAGGTAGACATGAGGAAATGCACATGGGTACTAGTTTGTACTCTGCCCTTGTCATAGACACATGATATACAATAGGGTATGATGTAAGGATTCAAAGTTTACTGTTGTCTACTGTGCTTTCTGCACACATATGCACTGATGTGTCTCCACCTTAGCACATGGAGATCCTTCTCGTCCTCTCAGTCATATAGAAATCCGTGTGAGGAGGAAATACAATTTATTGAAGCATCACCTCCTATTAGGTTCCCACTAGAAAGACTGACTGGTCCATCTGTGTGGTGGAACTTGCTCTTCTAGATACATTATTTAATTAGTGCTGCCTTATTAGAGATGTGGTATGAGCATGAATCAGCAGTGAATGAAAATTCTCATAACACAGCAATATTAACATTCAGACCATCCTGATCCATGAAAAGTCAGATATACACGGTTTAGAGAAATCTGTGAAAATTCTCACGTTAGATTTATTTATTAATGAAGCTACTAATAGTGTCAATTGATATATGCAATTCAAAAATAGTCCAACACATGGACTACAGAACAAAGGAATACACATAACTAAGAATCATAAAACATCTCATTGTTCTTGGCTATGAATAATAACAAGAATTCTGAAATACTGCAGCGTGCTCATTTCATTAAAAAATGATCCAATTTATGTCAATTTAATGCAGTGGTAGTCTGATTGGGCTGCATTGCATTATGTTAAACTTAATTTGTATCTATTTCAGACTCCTAATAAATCAGCTCCTAACCAAAGCCTAAGGATTAAGGGATATTTTATGATATATCACAGTAGTACAGCCAATCTCATTGGTTTCTTATTGTGCAGTCATAAACCAGATTCCAACTGATGACTGGAACAAGTGAAATTTTACTGCATTACTTTCACCCTTGTATTCTATGATGAATAAAACATCTGGCCCTCTGAAAGAAACATGCGGACTTTGTGTTTCTTATCAGAAAGTACCCTGTAGAATAGAAACAGTAAGAAAAAGAAGAACCAATATGTATGCACTCTCAAGTTTGTGCAAACTATATCTAACTGGAAAATGCTTGAATTAAACATGGAAGCCAAGAGGACCACTTAGTGTTCCAGGTGCTAGTCTCTGAAGGGCTTAGAAAACCAGAACTTGGTACCACCCATCCTCCTTCACGACCTCAAACAAGAAACTTTCACATATGCTTGTCTCTTGCCCAAGCAGATTAATGAATTCAGGATATAATGGGTCCCTGAAGTGATTTTCATGTATTGATTAAACGTCATGGATGAAAACACTGCAGGTTAAATGACTAGGGACACAAGGAATGGAGAAAGCAGAATTGTGACCATTGTTTCAATAAATTACTCAGAGATTCTTCTTGACGTGCGATCATGTTCTTCATAGCCATGAAATGATGCCACATGACCGCCAGTGCTTCTGATTGCCAACACTTCAGGGAGCTTCAGTTCAGGAAATCATTTCAATATCTTAATGTAGCTATACAACACACAGTCCTTGGCTGTGTCAGTAAGGAACATTCTATAAAATGCAGATATTCCAAATTGGAAGCTGGTACTGATTTTACAAACAAAACCGAAGTATAGCTAGAAGACTTTGGTATAGACAAGCTCAACAGTGTGACTGTACAGTCAGACAAATTAAGAAATACCCACACAAGCTGAGAGATGTGTAGAAAGGGGATGCTCAGACCACACTTCAGTGGCACCACGGGTCTACTTAACATAGACAAGAATATACTTCCATAGGCTAAGGCAAAGGATAGTGTAGTATTGAAGTTCATGAGGGGCCCAGTGCTTCCCTCCCTCACCCACTCTCCCAAGATTTCCTTAGGATGATTTCCTTAGTTTGACCACTTTAGAGTCAGGGTCGCTGGTTGGAAAAGCCGTGGGTCCTCCAATCCATGAATTTACCCACACAACCCAGGAAGACTCACCAGTTACTTCCTAGCAGCACACACGTCTCACCCAACCGTTTATCCACCTGTGACCACCAGCATATGCAGTCTTTACTCCTAGTCTCTTGTGTAGGTAAAAATGTATGATGGACTTCTCAACATAAGGGCTTCCTATATATAAAAGAGGGGAGTTTTTGCCGAGGGCTTTCCAAGGACCCTGGAGAAGGAAATAGCAGCCCACTCCAGTGTTCTTGCCTGGAAAATCCCAAGGACAGAGGAACCTGGTGGGCTACAGTCCGTGGGGTCATAAAAAGTCAGACACAACTGAGCGACTAATGCTTCCAAGGATCAGACATGATCATGGTCTAACACACCAAGATGTATCATTTTGTGATTTTATAAGGACAGATATAAAAGAGGAAACCATGAAAGTATCTAAGAGGAAGGCAACAAAGACATTAACAAAGTGACAACCAGCAGAGGGACGAGATATCTGGCACCACACAGTTTTGTAAGTCACCAACACTCCTCTCACAAGTTTAATAGCTGGTGAAAAAGTCCACAGCTTAAAAAAATCTCCACATGACTCAAAATTGGCCATAGTTGTTGATTTGACTAATATGCCTGGAAATACCTTCAAGAAGATTCACTGCCTTCTATTTCTGAGATATAAGATCGAGTCTAAGAAAGAAAATGGCAATATTAGTTAGTGGGATTTTGTCTTCACCCCAGGACATGTGGCTTCTCACTCCAGTGAGAGATTTAAAATCATATTGATTTTAAATGGCCTCATGGATAATCATCCCACATGTATGAAATTAATCCATACTAATTTGCACCATATGGATACACTATGATGAGCAATGGGTGACAAGATCATTTAGAAGAGGCTTTGGTAGTCAGACTTCATTGGCTGCATGGAGATGCAAAAGATGAACATTTCCCAAAAGACTGAGACCATGTGATCTGTGTTTCTGTTGCCAGGGTGTCTGTGGTGGAGGTGAAGAAGGAGTGGCTTTCCCTCTGCCCCGAGGTCACCTTTCTCATGATACTCTGCTTCTTCTGTCTTCCCAAGATCGACCTTATCATTTCCACCTTTGGTTCTTTAAGAACTATCGTGTGTTTGATTACTTCAAGCTTTGAGGACAATTTCCAACCTCCACCTTGATGAATAATGAGTCCCTTTATGTTTCAAGGTAAAAATCAATACCTGGTGCTTTAATTGCTCAAAGGAAACCGAAAATAAGGGACAATTGCAAAGAAAGTTGTGAAAGAGTTAATTTCTGCCTCTTTGGAAAAGAGAATGAAAAAGAGACTCCCCGGAGGGCTTCTGCTTCATCCTAGAATGCATTGAAATGTAAGCTGCAACCAACAGTCTGGTTAATAACAATTCACGCTGCTGTCAATCTTTTTGACCAATGTCATCAATATTTTACTCTGCAAAATAACAACAATTAACAATCAGGACCAGGAGAAGCACCAGGGGCAAAAGTGTTTCTAACATGATAATGAAATAGACAACACAGGGCAGGCATTTCCAATAGACATCCTACGAAAGGTCTTAACATGGTTTTCTTTTCCAAACAGTATGAACCACTGTTCTTTATTGCAAAGGAACCCTGAAGCCTGGGAGAGAGACTGTAAACTTCAGATGAACGTGTACAACTCATACCAGCAGCTCACATTTGCTCTGCACTCACCACAGGCTATTCCAAATATAGGATGAATCCAAAGCTAAAGAGTAATGTGAGTGAAAACAAACCTTGACAGCTAAGGTAGCTTGTGAAGCAGACCAAAAAAAATATAAAATCTCCATTTTCCCCTCTCATTTCAATTTTTGTAGGTTTTAAGAAAGTTGAAATTGGCCTTCATTTCATTTATTCTGCTCTTTGGTGAAATGAAAGCAGTAAGGCATCAAATTAAATATTCCATTTTATTTATTATATAAGATTGAGTTGAGCTTTTACATATGTTCAAGTCATTTTAGGCTCAAAGTTTTCAGCATCAGTTTTGAAGTTTACCAGAGTCTTCCAGAAACAGAACAATAGTTATGGTCAAAGTCAGGGTCCCTTACCTCAGTGTAGCCAAGGGGAAGCTTAGATGTAATTCAGGGCTAGAATCCTGTTGGCAATGAAACACTGACCTTTCAACAAAGACATATCAACTCCTTTACACTTATGGTCCTATGTTATCTATGTTCTGATTAAAGCACTATTTCTACTAAAGAGATAGAGACCATGCCCCTTTTCCACGTCTGGGTACTGTCAGAATCATTGTCAAAGTTCCCTTAGGAATTCCTTACATGAAACAATTAGATAAGAAAGATTCAGTTTATGAAAAATACTTGAGGAGATGGTTAATTTTTTAACATTTCATATAAAACATCATGTGTTTCAAAATTATTTTCTTCACATATCCATGAACTATTAGGAGCTCTTTGAGCAGGCAATGTTCCTTCTCATTCATACATGATGTTACCCCTGGAGGTCGGAAGTGACTTCTACTAACCTCCTCATTATTTTCACACCTGTGGATGGGACTCGAGTGTTTTACCTTCTTTCAAACTGAGTACCACGTGGCTAAACTGCTTGTTTTAATTGCACTGCCTGCATTGTGTATCCCAGGCTTAACAGCCTGGATATCTCACACAGAAGGTGACTATGCTGACCCCAGAACCAAGGTTCCTCTTCTATCAGGATTGCCTTGTTAAATAACACAGATATATGCTCGTTCTTAGTCTCTTAGCTGTGTCCAACTCTTGGTGACCCCATGGGCCATAACCCACCAGGCTCCTCTGTCCACGGAATTTCCCAGTAAGATTACTGGAGCCGGTTGCCATTTCCTTCTCCAGGGTATCTCCTCAACACAGGGATCAAACCTGCATCTCCTGCTTTCGCAGGTGGATTCTTTACTGCTGAGCCACTAGAAGAGCCCCAACACTCAAACTCAAGAACAGAGCATGAGTCTAATATTGTTTAACATCTGAATTCCAAGGTTGTTGATTTTTTTCTGGTCTTCGATGGGATCTGGACCTTATTCGAGATTGAGAACAAACCAAAACTTCCAAGTCATTTCAAGTCATTAGTAAAAACTAACATGAATAGGAGTCATTTACTACTGTTATTGGATGAACTCTCCTATTGCTTCCTGGACAAAGTTGACAGTCACATAACAGTGACATGCCCTGCGCTTGGGAATTAGCTGTACTTAGGTAGAGTGAGTTAAACCCAATTGCAACGCTTAAAGTTACTTATCCATTGCCATGAATACCTTGACTTATTGGAACCTGCTGGCAAAGCCCATGCTATTCTGCTAGAATGAGATATTTTCACCATAGTCAAGCAGAACAGTGCTGCAAGGGATGAGAACTGAATATATCAGAAGTCTTATTTCTCATGATTGAGGCTAAGGGAACTCAGAGGACCAAATCAATTTTCTGACCTGGTAAATGACTTAGTATCACTTCAGAAATTGAAGACATTATAAATGTAATCCATTTTAAACTTTCTTTACAGTAGGAATAAAGTAAGAAATATAATTCTTTTATTGGGAGTTCTTACAAAAGAATCTTTATGTTTTCAATTATTAAGTTAAAAATTAGCATATTTTAAATGAAAATACTAGTTTTAACAAATAAAGGTGACTGGTTGTAATAATCCACTCTCCTATTCATAAAATCAAATCTGTTTTAATACCTACATTTATGATGCTTTTGATGAGAAATGATGTCAAACTGTGGTGAGGAAGAGATCAAAGTTAGTGTTTAGAATAAACACTGTTGTAAGAATTTTAGCATATATTTAGAGAAAGACCTGTCCTAGCACTTTTATAAAAATTTAAGGCCAGAATTCAGAAGTCTGGGTTCTGACCTCTGGCTTTGAGATAATCATACAAATTCTTCTGAAAAATAGTGGTGGTAGCATTATCAGTAAGATTTTTTTCATAACTTTTTGGAAGGATATTGGTGAAAGTAAAAGTTGCTCAGTTATGTCCAACTCTTTGTGACCCCATGGACTATACAGTCCATGGAATTCTCCAGGCCAGAATACTGGACTGGGTAGCCTTTCCCTTCTTCAGGGAATCTTCCCAACCCAGGGAGTGAATCTAAGTCTCCTGCATTTCAGGCTAATTCTTTACCAGCTGAGCCACAAGGGAAGCCCAAGGATATTGGTATTCTTACTTTAATTACTACTAAATTCAGATTCATAACATTGCCTAAATACACAACAAAAAGATTTGGATGAAACTTAAATGCACATTAGATGCGTATTACTAAGTGGAAGAAGCCAATCCAAAAAGTCTACACACTGTGTGAGTCCAACTCTGTGACATTCTGGAAAAGGTAAAACTTCGGCGACAATAAGAAGATGAGTGATTGTGAGGGTCAGAGGAGCAAGGAGAAATGAATAGGTGGAGAATAAAGGACTTTTAGTGCAAAGAAACTTCTCTGTATGACATTCTAGTGGTGGATCTGTCACTGGACAATTGTCCAAACCCATAGAATCTGCAGCACCAAGAACGAGCCCAGATGTCAGCTGGAAATGTGGGTGATGATGATGAGTTAGTGCAGGGTCATCAGTGACAAACATACCGTCTGGAGAGGATGGTGATGGGGAAGGCTGTGAACATTTCAGTTCAGTTCAGTTCAGTCACTCAGTCGTGTCTGACTCTTTGCAACCCCATGAATCATAGCACACCAGGCCTCCCTGTCCATCACCAACTCCTGGAATTTACCCAAACTCATGTCTGTTGAGTCCGTGATGCCATCCAGCCATCTCATCCTCAGTCATCCCCTCCTCCTCCTGCCCCCAATCCCTCCCAGCATCAGGGTCTTTTCCAATGAGTCAACTCTTTGCATGAGGTGGCCAAAGTACTGGAGTTTCAGCTTTAGCATCAGTCCTTCCAATGAACACCCAGAACTGATCTCCGTTAGGATGGATTGGTTAGATCTCCTTGCAGTCCAAGGGACTCTCAAGAGTCTTCTCCATCACCACAGTTCAAAAGCATCAATTCTTTGGCACTCAGCTTTCTTCACAGTCCAACTCTCATATCCATACATGACCACTGGAAAAACCATAACCTTGACTAGACGGACCTTTGTTGGCAAAGTAATGTCTCTGCTTTTGAATATGCTATCTAGGTTGGTCATAACTTTTCTTCCAAGGAGTAAGTGTCTTTTAATTTCATGGCTGCAATCACCATCTGCAGTGATTTTGGAGCCCCCCAAAATAAAGTCTGACACTGTTTCCACTGTTTCCCCATCTATTTCCCATGCAGTGATGGGACTGGATGCCATGATCTTCGTTTTCTGAATGTTGAACTTTAAGCCAACTTTTTCACTCTCCTCTTTCACTTTCATCAAGAGGCTTTTTAGTTCCTCTTCACTTTCTTCCATAAGGGTGGTGTCATCTCCATATCTGAGGTTATTGATATTTCTCCCAGCAATCTTGATTCCAGCTTATGCTTCTCCCAGCCCACTGTTTCTCATGATGTACTCTGCATATAAGTTAAATAAGCAGGGTGACAATATACAGCCTTGATGTACTCCTTTTCCTATTTGGAACCAGTCTGTTGTTCCACGTCCAATTCTAACTGTTGCTTTCTGACCTGCATATAGGTTTCTTGTGAGGCAGGTCAGGTGGTCTGGTATTCCCATCTGTTTCAAAATTTTCCACAGTTTATTGTGATCCAGACAGTCAAAGGTTTTGGCATAGTCAATAAAGCAGAAATAGATGTTTTTCTGGAACTCTTTTGCTTTTTTGATGATCCAGTGGATGTTGGCAATTTACATGTAGCTGTCCAGTTTTCTTAGCACCATTTATTGAATAGACTGTCTTTGCCCCATTGTATATTCTTGCCTCCTTTGTCGAAAATAAGGTACCCATAGGTGCATGGGTTTATTTCTGGGTTTCCTATCTTGTTTCATTGGTCTGTATTTCTGTTTTTGTGCCAGTACCGTACTGTCTTGATAACTGTAGCTTTGTAGTATAATCTGAAGTCAAGAACGTTGATTCCTCTAGCTCCATTCTTCTTTCTCAGGACTGCTTTGGTTATTCAGGGTCTTTTGTGTTTCCACATGAATTGTGAAAGTTTTTGTTCTAGTTCTGTGAAAAATGCCATTGGTAATTTGATAGGGAGTGCATTGAATCTGTAGATTGCATTTGGAAGTACTGTCATTTTCAAAATATTGATTCTTTCTACCCAGGAAAATGGAATATCTCTCCATCTGTTTATGTCATCTTTGATTTCTTTCATTAATGTCTTATAAATTTCTTGTGTACAGTTGTTTTTTCTCCTTAGATAAGTTTATCCCTAGATATTTAATTCCTTTTATTGCGATGGTGAATGGTATTGATTCCTTAATTTCTCTTTCTGGTTTTTCATTGTTAATATATAGAAACACCAGTGATTTCTGCGTATTGATTTTGTATCCTGCAACTTTGCCCAATTTGCTGATTAGCTCTAGTAATTTTCTGATATTATCTTCAGGGTTTTCTATGTGCAGTATCATGTCATCTGCAAACAGTGAGAGCTTTATTTCTTCTTTTCTGATCTGGATTCCTTTTATTTCCTTTTCTTCTCTGATTGATGTAGGTAGAACTTCCAGAACTATGTTGAATACTAATGGTGAAAGTGGACACCCCTTGTATTGTTCCTGATCTTAGGGGGAATGCTTTTAGTTTTTCACCATTGAGAATAATGTTTGCTGTAGACTTATTATGTGTAGCCTTTACTATGTTGAGGTAGGTTCCTTCTATGCCCATGTTTTGAAAAGTTTTAATCATAAGTGGGTGCTGAATTTTGTCAAAGGCTTTTTCTGCATCTATGGAGATTATCATATGGTTTTTATCTTTCAATTTGTTAATATGGTGTGTCACATTGATTGACTTGTGTATATTGAAGAATCCTTGTATCCCTGGAGTAAACCCAACTTGATCATGGTGTATGAGCTTTTTGATGTGTTGCGGAATTCTGTTTGCTAAAATTTTGTCGAGGATTTTTGCATCTATGTTCATCGGTGATATTGGCCTATAGTTTTTTGGTGTGTGTATTGTCTTTGGTTTTGGTATCAGGGTGATGGTGGCCTTGTAGAATGGTTTGAAAGTGTTTCTTCCTCTGCAATGTTTTGAAAGAGTTTTAGAAGGATAGGCATTAGCTCTTCTCTATATGTTTGACAGAATTCTCCTGTGAAGCCATCTGGTCCTGGGCTCTTGTTTTTTGGGAGATGTTTGATCATAGCTTCAATTTCAATGCTTGTAATTGCGTTGTTCATAATTTCTATTTCTTCCTGGTTCATTCTTGGAAGATTGAACTTTTCTAGGAATCTGCCCATCTCTTCCAGGTTATCTATTTTATTGCCATATAGTTGTTCATAATAGTTTCTTATAATCCTTTGTATTTCTGCATTGTTTGTTGTAACCTCTCCTTTTTCATTTCTAATTTTGTTGACATGAGTCTTCTCTCTCTCTCTCTCTCTCTTTTTTTTTTGATGAGTCTGGCTAAAGGTTTATCAATTTTGTTTGTCTTCTCAAAGAACCACATTTTAGTTTTATTAATCTTTACTATTGTTTCTTTCATTTCTTTTTCATTTATTTCCGCTGGGATCTTTATGATTTCTTTCCTTCTACTAACTTTGGGGTTTTTGTTGTTGTTGTTGTTCTTCTTCTTTTCCCAGTTGTTTTAGGTGTAAAGTTAGGTTGTCTATTTGATGTTTTTCTTGTTTCTTGAGGTAGGATTGTATTGCTATAAACTTCCCTCTTAGAACTGCTTTTGTTGCATCCCATAGGTTTTGAGTTGTCATTTGTTTCTAGAAATCTTTTTATTTCCCTTTTGATTTATTCAGTAACCTGCTGGTTCCTTAGAAACATGTTGTTTAATCTCCATGTGTTTGTGTTTCTTACAGTTTTTTTCTTATAATTGATATCTAGTCTGATAGCACTGTGGTCAGAGAAGATGCTTGATCCAGTTTCAATTTTCTTAAATTTACTGAGGCTTGATTTGGGACCCAAGATGTGGTCAATCCTGAGGCTTGATTTGGGACCCAAGATGTGGAGAGTGTTTCATGTGCCCTTGAGAAGAAGGTGTATTCTTTTGCATTTGGATGGACTGTCCTGAAGATATCAATGAGATCCATCTCATCTAATGTATCATTTAAGACTTGTGTTTATGTTGTTCCATGTCCAGTTCTAACTGTTGCTTCCTGACCTGCATATAGCTTTCTCAAGAGGTAGGTCAGATGGTCAGGTATTCCCATCTCTCAGAATTTTCCACAGTTTATTTGTGCACATTTGAGGAGGGGATATTTGAGAACATGTCTTACTTTCCATTCAATTTTGCTGTGAAACTAAAACTGCTATAAAATAAAATATGTTAAAAATAAATATTAATATCAATTTATTGATTGGTTCCCCTAAGAATCCAAAGTCATTAAAATACTTGCTTTTTTATTGTCAATTTTATAATGCAGAGAAGATGATTCCAGATAAAGCAGACTGGGTTGAGGTACTTCTTAGGATTTCATTTTCATGTCTTATTCTCTCTGATCATTGACACTGTCTCCAGATAAATATGTTTCCTTTTACTTATATCTTAGTTAAAGCATTAATTTGGGGCCCAAATGACATTTTCTGAAGTTGATTATCTTTCTTATGAAAATAGATAAAGCACATACACTTCCCTAAAGAGACCCAGTCTCTTGCCTACAACAGTTACCCTTACATTAAGGATTTTTGAACGACAGTAACAGTAATTGTAACCAAGTGTTCCATGAATAACTATCCAAAAGCTGAACCACGAACTTGAGAGTCATGGCTTTCAAGCCAATTTGTGTCCCTGGTTTTTCAATTTGAAAGAGCTTGTCAGATTTCTTGATGTTCAGAAAAGACTCATACTGTTTCTCCTGTGAGTAAATTTTTGTTATTCTTAATTGGCGTAGGGCCCGCCTGTTACTCTGAAGTACCCGTTTAAGATTCGTTAGGTTCCTCGTTGTGCTCACTATAAGGAAATGGGTTAGAAAGATTAAGGTGTGGGCTAGAAGCATTCAAAAATATTTGCATTGTGTCAAACCACCAGTCTTTGCACAAGCTAGCAATTTATTTTCTCCTCATAACGGTGAATGCTACAAATTGTGTGAGTTACACTGCAATTTTGTTTAAAAGGCATTATAGCCTGCAATCTTAGTTCATTTGATGCCAGTCTGGTAAACAGCCATCTTTCATATCAAACATTTCAATCTAAGTACTGACTGGCGGGCTAATATTACAGAAAGTGCACCCTAGGGGTACATAAAGAGATGGTTGGTTTTTAGGACCTGGCAAAATAGTTCTGTACTCCAAAACAGGAATAGTTTAATCACCAAAATGACTTGCAGTAAATATTCCCCTTCTTGATGTTTCTGTTTATTTCAGTGGTACTTCTCCCAAATCTTACAACTTTTTCATCATGTAATTGGCTTGCTTCAGATGTTAACTTTAAAAGCTACATTAATTTTCTAGAAACATAATTTGACATATACCACCTGCCCCACAAATGAGTAAAATAAAGCAGACTTAAATATTTTTGCAGTTATTTGGAAACTGTATCATCGTTTCCCTGGACTTCACCATGGGGACGGTTACGACTGATTTATGGTAAACTATGGTGGTCTTCTGTGCACTGACCCTGCCCTTCTGTGTGGGCTGGGACAGCTCCCAGGATGCAACTTTGGTAAGGCAGAAAACTTTTGTATTAGATGCCTGTGTGTTATTTCTCTTGTACACAGCCTTTCCTCACATGGCCGTCCTTCTAAGGTCCAAAGGGAGACAGTGCTGAAGCCAGGGAGTGTGTCTGTGGCAGCTCCGTGCCCTGTGCTGTAGATCCGCTGGGTGGTTGCAATAGCTCAGGGAGGCATTTTCATCCTTAGTGTTTAGTCAGATGAACTCGGGCTCAAAAGACTAAGCCATTTGCTGAGGGCTCTTAGGAGAGGCAGTGAGGCCAGCTCTACCTGGATTCACGGTCCATTGGACCGCCCTCCTGAGCCTGCCTTCCAAGCCCTACCAGGACACTTCTAAAGCCAGGACGTGAGGCTGGTGTGGTAGGAGGAGTGCAAAACAGCACAGTAAAAGCAAAGTGTTCTTTGCAACAAGCTCTCTGAGTGTAATGGGCGAACCATCCATTGCAGAGTTAATGAAACATTACTTTTGGCAGCTCTTTTGAAATATTCCATTTGTAATATTCTTGTCTATTTAATTAATGTTGAAGATCTTCCGGGTCAATACATCCAATAACACATAGATTTGGGATTGCTCTTAATAATAAGACTAATACAAAGGAGGATGAAAAAGAAAACTGAAATCTTTCTTCTCAGGTTAGAAATGAGTCTCAGAGAAGCTGAGCAACTCTCCAAGGTCACACAGTTCTTTTTAAATCAGAGAGCGGAAGAAGCCTGGAAGTCCTGCTCTAATATGAGTGGTCTACCCACGTCTCTGGACTGCCAGGCTCACTCTCGCAGTTTCTGACACACCTCTTACAGATGCACTTTGGGACTGAAAAATGAGATGGAATTAGGGATTTTCTGATCCATGCTGGAATGAAAATATAGAAAAAAGCATCATGTTCTACATGAGACTCATGTTTTGTTGAACAACTCTTCTCAATTGCAAATATAATTTAAGAGAGAAGAGAAGAAAATTTCAGAGAACTCATTGGGCTGAGGGCCTTTTTGATTAAGACTTTGTCAAATCTATTCAAAAAATAGTTTCCTAAGTTGTGTGAGCCCTATTAAAACCAGGGCATCCATGTGACTGAATGAGATACACTTTGTGAAAGAATTCTCAGGATATGCTCATAGCTTGTACTATTCTCTTACAAATTTCTGCAGAAGTTCCTACCGTCATTAACTCTTTCAGTGAGGCTGATCCATGCTATTGGAAATTTGGTGCAAAATGTGCCCAGTCATGGAGGCCAAATGGAAAAGGCACCTTGGTTAGTGTTTTAAAGCCATCCAGAAGTATTTCAGGTTATTTCTTCATATTAACCCTGGAGACAGGAAAACATCCTCGATTATCCGTGTGCAAATTAACTCTCCAGAAGAGATGTGTGTAAATTAACTCTCCCAAAGAGATCAAACAAAAAGGATGGGTAAAAGGCTGGTTGAATCCGTGGTTCATTCTTCCAGAAACATTCTCCTCCTGTGGCCACTGTTTGCCCTCACATGCTTTTTTCAGTGTCTGTGAACTGGGCGGAGGGTAGTGGGTAATTCCATGTCCCAGGGCTGCGCTCAGGTATCAGGCTCCCCCCGGGCCCACCTCTATCTGCCTGAATACTCAATTGCCTTCCTTTATTCCGTGGGCTGGACCTGGCCAGAATATTTCCCTTTCTTGCTCATTTACAGCCAAGAGCCCCAAGAAACATTTTCCTCCTGTGGCCACTGTTTGCCCTCACATGCTTTTTTCAGTGTCTGTGAACTGGGCGGAGGGTAGTGGGTAATTCCATGTCCCAGGGCTGCGCTCAGGTATCAGGCTCCCCCCGGGCCCACCTCTATCTGCCTGAATACTCAATTGCCTTCCTTTATTCCGTGGGCTGGACCTGGCCAGAATATTTCCCTTTCTTGCTCATTTACAGCCAAGAGCCCCTCAGGAGGAAAGCCTTTCCCTGGAATGAAATATTGGCAGGCTGGAGGAGCCTGTGCACATTATTACCAAATTAAGTGTCTGTCTCTGCAACGTGGGGACAAGCCTCGTGCCATGCTGCATATTAAATCCCAGGGAAGCTTGAGAAGAAAGAAAAGTTCATGGAACAAATTGATTTCCCGTCACCAGGCCAAGACGCTCTCAACAGTGCTGGTCATCTTCTTATTCTCCTCTCCTCCACCTCCTCTCCTGCAGCAACCTCTAAGGCATGTTTAAACATGTTCATATAAGCACACGACACCTCACGTGTACACAGACACACATACGAGCCTCCATAGAAGTCCAGGTTAGCATTTCAACTGCATGTTTGGTCTAATCAATCAACCTTTGATGCCGGGATCTCCATCTTAGGAAATACTCTGTCTTAGTCCATTCCAGCTGACATCACAGGATACCATGGGTGGGGCTGCTTACAAAGGCCAGACAGTCATTTCTCCAGGCCCTGGAGGCTGGACATCCTGGGTCAAGGTGCTTGTACCGTGTCAGTGAGGCATGACTATACCACAGTACACAGCAAGGCTGGGATTCAAGCACAAGTTTCCTTTTCTGAATGTGAAGGAGCTGAAGCAAGCTAGAGAAACAGTGCTGTGACCTGTAGCAGGAACCACACGAACCACCATCCCACCAGGAACTCCACCTTCTGAGATAGATTGGCAGCAGCAATACCCAAAAGTCACCTTTGGAGAAGAGCTGCCCTTGGCAAAACCCAACTGATCATCATCTGATTAAGAGGATTAGCGTATGAAAAGAAGGAAGGATGCATCTACAAGAATTAATGGATGTTAACTGTGTGCATTCAAGTCGCCTGGGCTCGGCCTTTCAAGGAAACCCTGGGATCTCATCTCACTTCCAGGTGGAGGACAGGCAGCCCAGCAGAGCCTCAGTCACACTTCCAGCCGCACAGTTAACCTCTCGGTGTGACATCCTGCTGCAAGAGAAACCTTCCAGGGATCTGACGCCACATGTCCGTGTTACCCCACGGCCCTTAGAGCATTACATTCCACACTGTACACCAGCAAGTCACCCCATGGCTTCTCTCACAACTGCGCACACACATCTAGTCTGAGTCAAGACATGTGTCATTTCTGAGAGATTTAGGAAAATTATGAGAACTTGGAGCTGTGTACTTTCTGAGATCATGTTATATAACTTTATAAACTGAAAAGGAATTTTTTAAACATCTTTTTGGCTGGTTTTTTTTTTTCCATAACTTAGATTGAAGTCAGTAACTTAACTTGCTTGTTGGTGTCTCCTGGAGCACTGGGGACCTTGGGAGACCTGGGCTTCACACATGTGAATGAGGTCTTCTGGAGAATCCCACACAGGCTCAGCCCCTCCCCAGAGACACCCTTCCCTTGCAGTCTGCTGCCCTCCCTCAGAATTACTGACTCTGTCCCCCAACCCCGCCTCCCTGCCCAGTAAACACAGTCTCTTCCTGAACTGCAGAGGGTTATGAGCAGCACACTGCAGTCTTCCTCCCTCTCAGACCGACCACATCTGTCTCTCCTCTGTCCAGGGTCCTGGACCTCCACCACTGGAGGAAATTAAATAGACTTGTCCTCTTTTGTCCCCCACAGAGCTCAGCTCGCTCTCCTCTACTACCTGGTCTCTTCCAGACGACTGCAAATTTTCACTTGACAGTTTGTCTCAATTCCTTCCCAACTGCTGAAATATTCAGCTGACCAGTTCACCATGTTTGAAGATAAAACTTATCTTTTAATTTCAAAACTGAGCAGTCCCATCAGTCCTTTCTGTGACTTCAAGGACTTGAGTAATCTCGAGCATCTGCTGATGAACCGAGAATGGCTATCAGGACCCTCTGGCCCATCTCCGGTTCCCTGTGAGACCTGTCATCACTTTCCCCATCTTGTAGTTTACTACAGTTCAACACTTGGGTCTTGAGACTCTAGAAGGCTCCCACAGAGAGATGAATCATTTGTCTGATACAAAGAAAGGAGGGTGGCTGGTGGAATTAAAAGCTCTTATAGCTGAAATTCTTTAAGACATTGTAATGAGTATATTTATACTAGAACAGTGCATATTATTCCAGTGCTACATAGCTCCCCAGATGACTGGGCAACCGACTGCATATGTGCGTGTGCATGCCCAGTGTTCAGTCGTGTCCGACTCTTTGTAACCCCATGAACTGTAAACCACCAGGCTCCTCTGTCCATAGAAGTTTCCAGGCAGGAATACTGGAGAGGGTTCACATTCCCTACTCGAGGGGATCTCCCTGACCCAGGGATCAAAGCTGAGTGTCCTGCGTCTCCTGCATTGGCAGGACTCTTCATCACTGAGCCACCTGGTAAGTCTTGACTACATTTGTTGAGATTCAAATCGCTAAATGACTATTCATAGGCTATAAGAGAAAAGCTGGCCAGTTTTATATATTCTATGGTGAGGAGTTGTGGTTTGAGTTGTGTGATGACTAAACAAGTGGGTTTCAAAGTATTTGGCCAAATATTCTCAATAAGAAAACTCCTTTAGGATATCTAATTGGGAACACATCCATATTTCCAGTCTATGCCATCCAGTGGCGGCAGCAATAACAATCTGCTAAATGACACACTGTGTCCTGAGAGAAGCAAAACGCAGCACACTTCACTAACCTTCCCAGGACAGGATGGGGACTGATGACATACTCCAGACCAACAAAACGCCAAGCTACAGACCTGGTTCCCAAAGCAGCACATCACCATGAGACCAAATGACCTTCAGAATCTCCAGTCCCAGCAAAGATGGAAAATCCTGCCTGACTGGGCTGAGGGGCAAATGCCAGTATCAGTTCTGAGTGATGAACAGGATGGTCATCAAGGCCAGTGGACTCCACCAGGGTAGTCCCTTCCCGAGCTATTATGAAGAGATGCCGGAGACCTGGCTCCCTCTCCATCTCTGCCGTGTTGAATATGATGAGATGCCAGCTGTTTCCTGCCAGCCCAGAAGCAGCCTCTCACCAGAACCAGATTATGTTGGCACCTGACCTTGTACCGCCAGCATTCAGACCATGAGCGACTGTTTTCTTCTGTTTATAAGCCTCCCTGTCTATGGTATTTCCTTAGAGCAGCTGGAACTAAGACAGGAGTAAACAGGCAAGCAATTAAATGAACTGACAAAAACACAGAGTGAGAAGTATTATGAAGACAAACAAAAATTAACTAACTAAAGTGAAGTGAAAGTGAAAGTGAAGTCGCTCAGCGAGTCTGAACCTTAGCGCCCCATGGACTGCAGCCCACCAGGCTCCTCTGTCCATGGGATTTTCCAGGCAAGAGTACTGGAGTGGGTGGCCATTGCCTCCTCCTAAAGAAATACACAAAAAGACACACACAGAACAAGAGGAATGGAGAGTGAAAGCCAAACAGGTGCTTCGGTCAAAGACACTTCTTTGAAGGGTGTCGTATTTAAAGCTAAGTAGCAGTCAAATTATGAACAGTAAGAGTGCTGACTTGAAAGTGGAGATGAAGCTGGACAAGAGGCCTGCCGACTGGGCCTTTCGCTATGCTGTTCTGCCTGCTTGCCAGCTCCCTTCCCTTCCACACCTGTGCAGGCATTTGCACTCAGGGCTGTCACGTGTTCTGCTCTGTGTCATCTTTCCAGGGATGCGGTGGCATCACTCTGTGGTTTTAATTGCTTCTTGACAACAACAAGCAAAGATGAGCCCCGGCCTTTCACGTGCTCGTGTTCTGCCTGCTCCTCTTCTTTGCTGTCTGTTCAAATTATTTGCCCCCTTTTTTATTGGGTCATCCATTTCCTTTTGATTGTGTTTTGAAAGACTTCTGTGTTTTCTCTACATGAGTCCTTCCTCAGATGGGCATTGTGCAGTCTCTCCCAGTTTCTCCATATGTTAAATGCGTGTCTTCCTATGGTTAACTTCTCATACGATTAACTGTACTTTAAAAGAAGAAAAGCTTTTCATTTAGATGAAACCTTTTTTCATGCCTAGAACGCTGTCAGGTGTATAGGAAACACTCAATAGACATCTATAAAAAAAATAGGCCACTATTTCAAATTAACTCCTAACATTGGTTTCCTCTGTTAATTTACTAATGTTTTCAGGTGTAAGTCATGCCCTCTGTCATATCATAGAAATTTTTGCCAAACTCCAGGTCACAAAGATGTTGTCTTAATTTTATTTTTGAAGTTTTAGTAGTTATTTATTAGTATCTTATGATTGTTTTATGTCATGGAAGTTGTGTTTCAAAATTTGGGGTCTTTTTGCATATGGTTGCTCAGTTCTCCCACATTGTCTTTTGAAAAGAATACTCTTTCTTCATTAAACTGCTAATGTATCTTTGTTGTAAATCCATTGTATGTATAAACACACACAGAAGTCATTTTTTTCAATTGATTTTTTGTCTCTGCTGCTGTCAATACCCACTCTCTTGAGGACTGGCTTAAACAGCAACTCTTGAAATAAAGCCCCATACGTTCTACTCATTTGTTCTTGCTTTTTAAAAATTCTTGTGACTATTCTAATTCCTTTGTTTTTTGTCATATGCATTTTAGCATCAGCTTCTTAACACCTACTCAACAGTCTTGCTGAGATTTTGATTGGTATTAGTTTGAGCCAATAAATCAATACAGGGAGAATTAACATCTTAACAATGTTTAGTCTTCCGATCCATAGACATGGTCCATCTCTCCCTGGATTCAGTCAATTCTCAACACAGAGGCCGTGTGCATACTCTGTGGAATGACTGTCCAGGTCTCACGGGCTTTGGTGCTGTCATAATGGATAGTGAAAGACAGGGGAGCCTTGTCTTGCAGTTCACGGGGTTGCAAAGAGTTGGATATGACTTAGCGACTAAACAATAACAACAACCATAATATAAATGACATTGCTTTTTTTTCTCTAATCATTTATTGATCACATACAGAAAAGATACTGGTTTCTGTGTATTTTGTACCTGTATCCTAAAACTTGATAAAATTACTTATTAGTTTTGTAAGAGCCTGTAGATCCTTTGGTAAGTACTGTGTGATTGATTACATTGTTTGAAAATAGAAACAGTTTTGTCACTTTCTCTCCAAACTGTTTGAATTTTAAATCTTTTTCTTGCCTTATTGCCCTGACTAGGACCTCAAGCACAATATGGATTAGGAGTGAAGAGAGAAGACATCCTAGACTTTTTTTTTTTTTTGAGGTGTGTGTGTTCATCCAATGCAAAATACCTTTCTTTTTAGTTTCCTTTATCTTTTCCTTTTTGACTCATGAGTTATTTAAAATTATATTTTAAATTTTCAAATATTTATGGGCTGTTCAGCTACCTTGTTTTATTTCTTCTTCTAAAAAGAAATTGCATTGAATTATTTCAATTATCTTAAATTTTCCATGACTATTCTACAGCTCAGAATATGGCCTAACTTGGTGAATAATCCATGAGAGTTCTGCTGTTTAGGGGCTGGCTGTTTTACAAATGTCAATTAGATCAAATATGTAGACACTGTTGCTCAGGTATACTAAGTCCTGGATGATTTTTCATCTACAATTACTTTGATTCCTGAGAGAGGAATGTTGAGTCATTCAAGTAAAATGGTGAATTTTTCATTTATCCTTTCAGTTGTGATAAATATTTTTCTTCCTTTTAAAAATAATTTGAGAATATTAACTTGTTCTCTTTCTTCAGTTACTACATAGGAGCATTTGTACTGGTGGGAAGCTGGCGCATATCCAGAATTCCTTCTATGAAACCCTGTGAGTCAGATGGCTTCTAAAGCTTAGAACTGGGGGGGTTAGAATGATGATACACTGCCTGAGACTGATAACATGTAAGGCCTCAGGAAGGTCTGAGTGTGCAGCACAGAATCAAGCGCATTCATATCTCCACAGGGAAACATGCAGATATTGGCACTTGGTGGGTGCAGAGAGACTTTCATAAATGGCTCATTTAATTCAGCCCATTAATGTCCCCAGTGAATTACAAAAAAACTTCCAGTTGTCAAAGACAGTTGGGCTTGGAAATTAGAGATAAGGGAGTGTGGGCCTGTAGTAGCTCATATTTATAGCTATTAATACCATAAATTACAATTAGGTTACCATTTAAATTTACTAAGAGCACAGAAGAAAACACAAAAATGAATATTAAAAGGATTATATAAATGTAGCTAATGAGAAACACTCATGAACTTGTCCCATACCCACATACTTATGCCCAGTCAAGAAATAAATACATGTGTTTATACACATGTGTTTATCATCTTCGCATCTTTTATTTAAGTACTAACAATACTTCTTCCTCAGCATCTTTCTCATTTGATAAATACATTCTTTTATTTTTTATTATGAAAGGAATATACTTTATTTAACCAAATTCCTACCACTAGTCTTTTAGATTGTATTCTAATCTTTGGTATGATTAACTATTAATATTGTAGACTAAGTTGTGGACTTACTCTCTTTTTTTATTTTTGGTACAAATTCTTTAAACGATTATTGGAATTCATCAACTGTCTGGTCCTGAGCATCTCTTTCTTGGGATATTTTTTTTTTCTGATTCAATCTCCTTACTCATTACAGATCTGCTCAGATTTTCTATTTCTTCATGATCACCCTTTTCATCCATGAATTAGAATGTTAATACTTCTCTCTCTACTTTCAGATTTGTTGCTTTATCTTGGAAGATGCCTTAGCTTGAAAAGTTCTATAAACTGTATCTCAGAACCTCCTAGAATCAAAAGATGGACTCTGTTCCAGTTCTGTAACAAGGCTCTGTCTGTTCTGGGTTCTGTAATAAGGCTTGTCTGCTCTGCCTGGCATGGTGATGAGGCAGGTGGTTGATCTTTCAGGATAGAATGATCCAGAGCACAGCTGTCTCTTTTGTGTTTCTATAGTGATGTTGTTAGCATAGAAAAAGAGAGAGAAAAAATCAGAGTGAGAGGGAGAGAAGAATAGGAGAATGTGGGAGAAAGAGGGTGCAATTAAGGGAAGAAGGAAGAAAGAGAAGGAGGGAAGGAAGGAAGGGAAGGAGGAAGGAAGGGAGAGACAGAAACAAGTCTGGTCCACAACTGGAGTTTATTCCAAGATGCTGACAAGGATAGGAGTTCCCAGGGAGCCATGAGGTAAGTAAATGTAAAAAGTAGACTCCTCTGACTAATAAAACTAGCTCGGAGCAAAATGCTTCTTTAGAGAAACCAAAACAGATGCATAATTAGAAATGGGAAGGTATGGGAAAGGCAAGAAGAGAAAATCAACTTAGAATAGCATTATCTTTAATGGGTTGTGTTGATATTTAAAAATTGGATGCAAGCTATTTCTTCTTTTAAAGCACACACACGCACTTTTTCATCTGAGAGTATCTAAGTGCCCTGAGGAACTGAGCACACAAATGAGAACTGCTAATGTACAAAACACCAAACACTAAACGCTAGTTACTTCACATTTATAATAAGCATGTTTTAAACAGATTGTTCAACAGCTTATAAATTTGGCACATCTAACTAATTGTGTGTTGTGTGAAGTTAGTTACAGAGAGCATTTTACAATTTATTGAATGATTGTTTGGTGCAAGTCATTTAACCACTCTCTCCTTAGTTTTTTAGTTTGTTAAATAATGGGGGAAAAGGCCAGTCTTACATGTCATAGGGTTTTACTACCTCATATAACTGATAATCTCATTTATTTCCTCTCATCTGCCTTTTCCACATTTTTTTCTGCTCTGCTCAGTGTTACAGTGTATATTTAGAGGAATCTTCCCAAAACATTGATGATGAAAGTTTAATTGCCACATCAATAATTTGAGGATAAAGTCAACTGCCTTCTTCTGTTATTCAGGAACCTCAGACCATGATTCCCCTTTAGTTATCCAAATTATTTCCCGATTTAAATAAGACTTCTTATTTACTTCTTCAGTGCCATGACTACTACAAATGACATGTGCTTGTTCATTGAAACTTCTCTGGAATAACTGATGTCTAATCTTCCAGGCACAGCCTTCTTCACAAAATCTCGCTAGAGCATTTAAGCCCCTACTGATTTCAATACAGGTGTTAGCAAGATGAAGAGACTGTAAAAGGAGACACCACCTTCCGTAAGTGTAGAACCTATTTTGGCATCTAGAATATATACACGTAAAGGTAAAGTGAACGATAAGGAATGAATGATGAAAATATTTAAGAGCTATGGAATTTCAGACCTAAGCACGGTGTGCACACACACTTCCTAAACATATTTTAAAGCTGTCATCCAAATAATGCACCATATTTTACTAAGTAAAAGTAAATACTGGAAGAATTTGAACCCGTTGATGCAAAAGGCATTTTACTTGTTAGGATTCCGGACACAAGCGCTTATCAATGAAGCTCACACTTTGGAATGATGGTGTGTGTGTGTTGGTGGCTCAGTCATGGCTGACCCTTTGTGACCCCATGGACTATAGTCCACCAGGCTGCACTGTCCATGGGATTCTCCAGGCAAGAATATTGAAGTAGGTTGCCAATCCCATCTCCAGGGGATCTTCTTGATCCAGGAATCGAACCCAGGTCTCCCTCACTGCAGGGGGACTCTGCCATCTGAGACACCAGGGAAGCCCTGGAATGATGGTAATAATACTGTTATAAATCCACGTGGACACTGGTGTTTCTAGCTAAGAAGACTCAACACAGAAAGATGTCAATTATGATGGCTTATTTCCACGAAATGGGAATCAGATAAAAGAAACGATAGATGGGTGATTGAAGGTTTTCACACTTGCTTTTACTTTTTTTTCATTTCAACTCAAACCTTTTCCTTTCCCCCATAGCAGTGAAAAAAGAGCAAGTGATGAGGTTGCAGACACTGTTATCAGTTCAGCATCTAAGCCCATCACGCTTGCTCTCAGCGGCAGTATTCCCCTGTGGAGGGTGTTAGAAACTGCTAACGCTTCTGCTTAATTAAATTTAGGGAATTTTAGCAGCTAATTTCTTTAGCTTACAGTACAGAGAAGACAACTGTATATTTACTATCTTGGTGACAACAGGAAAACTGTAAATGAAATCTCTTTAAAAATTCAAATACACACTGTGGAAAATGAAACTAGTACAGCCTCTGTGATGAGTAAGGCTCTTTGAGGGGTACAGGACAAGGACCTGCTTTCAGCACCTACACACACACACACACACACACACACACACACACACACACACACTTGTTGTTAGAAGACTGAAAAGACAGTACAGAAACTTAATATCCAAAAAGTTACACCTAATACCCCTCCACACATCATCCATTGTTTTATTTTCCCTCGCCACTCCCCAGGCTCTGACTGCTGGACTCTGTTTTATCACTGAGCTGCACAAAGTGTCCTGTGATTTCCTGGCGCTGGCACTCACCAGACAGGCTGAGGAATAGAAGTGTGTCCTCCCCACACTGGCTGCTTCCCTGGAACATGGTTTACAGCCGTGATGATCTACTCTGCTTTCCTCTCCTAGCTTCTTCAGATTAGCATATTTTCAACTGCATTCCTTGCAAAGACATTTGTGGGCTTGTGTGCAGGGGCACACCGGGTGCTTTGGGGCAGGTACCTGTTTCTTCCAGGCAGTGGCTGATGTAGTCAGACACACTGCTATATCCATGGGTATTTACTCCTCGTTAACACCTGTTAACTGGTTAACACCTGTGGGGTGGTGGGGAATTCACTGCAGGGGGCTTAAGTGTGTTAGTTGCTTCAGTCGTGTCCAACTCTTTGCAACCCCGTGGACTGTAGCCCACCAGGCTCCTCTGTCCATGGGATATCCCAGGCAAGAAGACTGGAGTGCCATTCCCTTCTCCAAGGGATCTTCCTAACCCAGGAATCCAACCCCATGTTTACCACATCACAGGCAGCTTCTTCATCTGTCTGAGCCACCAGGGAAGCTTAAGAACCAGATAAACTGACTGGAAGTTGGACAACTTTTTACTACCATGAATTGTCAGCAATTCTCAACAAGACCAGTGATAGAGACCTCCTGCTACTGGCAGTGGGGGTGCCCCCACTTCTGATAGGCCGGATTTGTCCCTGGAATCAGAGCAGGATGAGAGTCCAAATCCCAAGTCCTCACATCTGAGCAATCTGACTGCAGGGAAGGAAGTCCTCGACATGCATTGCTGGGCCAACGTACATGCAGTTTTAAGTAGATATTGCTAGAAGTTCCACGGGCACGGATTCAAATTTTATACCATCAAGGCCCTGAAGCACACATTTCCAATGATAGAAATTGTTGAGCTTTAAAATTTAGGCCAAATGGGCAAAAAGTTAAACTGCAATTTTTAAGGTGTGTGACTACCCACCACTCAATTTGAATATGCTTTCATATATTTCATGGCCACTTGAACTTGCTTCCTGTTGTGTTGTTGTTGTCAGATGTCATTAAATTTACTTTTAAATTTTTTGTTAGGGTAGCGATTAACAGCTTTATTGATGTGTAAGAAAGTGAACTGAAAGTGTTATTCACTCAGTCGTGTCCAACTCTTTATAACCTCACGGACTGTAGCCCACCAGGCTCCTGTGTCCAAGGACTTTTGCAGGCAAAATTATTGGCAAGAATACTGGAATGCTGCACGTTTTTAATGTATACAGTCTGATGATTTAGGACATACGTATTAATACATCTGTGAAAGCATGAAATTTTTTGTTAGGGTAGTGATTAACAGCTTTATTGATGTGTAAGAAAGTGAAGTGAAAGTGTTATTCACTCAGTCGTGTCCAACTCTTTATAACCTCATGGACTGTAGCCCACCAGGCTCCTGTGTCCAAGGAATTTTGCAGGCAAAATTATTGGCAAGAATACTGGAATGCTGCACGTTTTTAATGTATACAGTCTGATGATTTAGGACATACGTATTAATACATCTGTGAAAGCATGATCTCAGTCAAGGTAATTAACACTCCTATCACTCCAAACATTTTCTTCCATCCCTCAGATCGTGTGTGTGTGTACATGCACATAGTAAGAACTCAGTATGAATTCTACCCTCTTAACAGAAATTTTAACTGCACAATACAATGCTGCTAACTTTAGGCACCAGTTTAATTCATAACAATTTCAATCAACATGTTTTCTTGTGGGATGAAGGCGCTCTCTCAATACTTGGACCTGTACGTACTAGGGACTGAGGGACTCACCCAGGGTTCCTCTCAGTACTTTTTTCTCCCCAGCCTGCTCCTTTCACTGAAGCATCACCATTGCATTAAACACATCATCAAGATTTAGGAAAACTGTCCATCCTCAGTCTATGATGAAAATCACTTCACCAGTGCATCTGAGAAGGCCTGCAAATCTGACCAATGTGCTTCAAATTCTCTGAGAAGCCAGAAAAAAGCATTTGCTGTGTGTTATTTAATGAAAAAATAGTGACCCTTCCCAACACTTCTGGTTCCTAAAAAAACTGAGATTTTCTCAGTTCAGTAATAAAGACTTACAATTTATGTAATGAAATCTGCTAATAGAGTGTGGGTTGTACTCAGTTTTTTTCCTTAAGCGAACAAGCAGGTTAATTAGTTTTCTGATCAACAAAATTATGCCAAATGAAGTCTTTGCAAACACTAATGTATTATTTCGAATGGGGTAGTCAGTTTCCCCCTAACTTTTAATTTAAAACTATATCAGTTCAGTTCAGTTCACTCACTCAGTTGTGTCCGACTCTTTGCAACCCCATGAATCACAGTACGCCAGGCCTCCCTGTCCATCACCATCTCTCGGAGTTTACTCAGACTCACATCTATCGAGTCAGTGATGCCATCAGCCATCTTATCCTCTGTCATCCCCTTCTTCTCCTGCCCCCCAATCCCTCCCAGCATCAGAGTCTTTTCCAATGAGTCAACTCTTCGCATGAGGTGGCCAAAGTACTGGAGTTTCAGCTTTAGATTCATTTCTTCCAAAGAACACCCAGGGTTGATCTCCTTCAGAATGGACTGGTTGGATCTCCCTGCAGTCCAAGGGACTCTCAAGAGTCTTCTCCAACACCACAGTTCAAAAGCATCAATTCTTCAGCGCTCAGCCTTCTTCACAGTCCAACTCTCACATCCATACATGACCTCTGGAAAAACCATAACCTTGATTAGACGGACCTTTGTTGGCAAAGTAATGTCTCTACTTTTGAATATGCTATCTAGGTTGGTCATAACTTTTCCTCCAAGGAGTAAGCGTCTTTTAATTTCATGGCTGCAG
>SJYC01103056.1:0-48241 GCA_006408675.1 Madoqua kirkii
GTTCAAATCTTAATATATTATATTAATAAGTTCTTTGTCAAAATATTCTTTATACAAGGCTCATTTCTTGTACATGCTTTTCTTTAGACTCTGTATTAATTTTTTGTTGTAGATACTTTCTAAAGTATTTCTTGTATCAGGTTGGTTTTATCATTTTGGGACTCTGGGTATAAAATGGTGAACTGGGATTATAAGCTTGGATATACTTATTATATTACTTATTATTACTTGTCTGCATTTATTATTGAAATCTGACATCTACTGATAAAAATAAGCCTCTATAAATCAAAGATATTTGTTGGAAAGGTCATAATTGGATAAGATAAACATAACTATTTTGCATGTAGTATTGAGCTAAGTGGAGCTCAGTATATGACCTTCAAGATTTCGGATCTGTTAAAAAGTAATTGACATAAAAGTTAGTAGGAGCACAAGCCAAAAGTGCATAGCAGTGAGGTCTGTGAATGAAGCTTGAACCCCAAGGCCGGCATGGGCTGCTACAGATGCGCCTCCTCTGAGGCTGCAGAGAAGTCACATTCATCCTGTGACACAGGAAAGTTCAGGGGAGACATGAAGATATCAGCGTTATCAATTCTTCAGGAAATAGCTGACCTCACATAACATTTATGACCCACGCCACCTTAACTCCTAATGATGGTCGATAAACTTGGGACATGGAAGGAACGACCAGCTGTCCATCCAGGGAGCGTGGCTCAGAGTGGGTACCAGGGGCTGCTTTTCAGCCCCTCAGTAAGGTGCAGTCACATGACCAAGGGTTTTTTCATGGGTGATGGACAGAGGGACACAGCCCTGGACCGCCCACCCTGTGGGCCGAGTGTGATGAAGCACAGGGGGCATCAGAAACATGGAGCAAGCACCTCCCATCCAAAACCAGCACCATGACTCCAGTAGAAAGTCACATTTCAGGGCGTATTTGTTACAGCAGCTAGATCATCTTGGTGGTGGTGGTTTAGTCGCTAAGTAATGTCTGACTCTTGCGACCCCATGGACTATAGCCTGCCAGGATCCTCTGTCCATGGGATTTTCCAGGCAAGAACACTGGAGTGGATTGCCATTTCCCTCTCCAGGGAATCTTCCCGACCCAGGAATTGAACCCAGGTCTCCTGCATTTCTGGCAGATTCCTTACCAGCTGAGCTATGAGGGAAGCCCTACCTCATATAAACATCAGTCTTGAGCCAGGGGCTGCCATCAAAGAGCCTTAAGAAATATGGTGTTGGCTTAAGCTGAGGTCAAGGCATGGTTTCTGGCTCGTGCTGCCCAGTGGCATGAGTGTTTGGTGAATCTGCACACTAGAGCCAGCCAGCCCCAGGCTCCCAGGAAAGGGCTGAGAGAACAGAACTGTATTTGCCAGTGCTAGCTGGTATAGGAAAGAAGACATTAATTTGGACATGAGTCAGCTGCTTTTGATCAAAAGGGAAAGGAATAGGGAGACTGGAAATAGAGGGCCTTGGGGGTTAAGGAGCCTGATGCGTTGAGACCTGGCAGAGCACAGATGGCACTGAGAAGGGGTAAGTGAGCCCTTACCAGCCCAGCCCAACCACGGGGATCAGAAGGAAGAGGCTACCGCTGGCTTGCAGGACTTCAGCTCCCGGATCCTGGGCAGTGAGGGGGGCCCCTGCTCATGGGAGGGGCACAGGTAACCCCAGTACCTCCATGCCTGGGCCATCAGGTGTCCACACCCCCTTACCACACCTCCCCTCAACCCCGCAGACAGAACACTCACACCATGTGGCTGGAGGGGCAGCAGTTGAAGTTGGAGCCTCTGGACTGAACTGGATCCCTGAATGTCTGTGTGGAGCAGAGAACAACCCCCGGCCATCACCTACACTTCTATTCACGTGAAGTTCACTCTGATTATCTCAAGCCACTAAATTAACTGACAGTAACATCAATAGGCAAATAGATCCAACCAGTCCATTCTGAAGGAGATCAGCCCTGAGTGTTCGTTGGAAGGAATGATGCTAAAGCTGAAACTCCAGTACTATGGCCACCTCATGGGAAGAGTTGACTCACTGGAAAAGACTCTGATGCTGGGAGGGATTGGGGGCAGGAGGAGAAGGGGATGACAGAGGATGAGATGGCTGGATGGCATCACTGACTCGGTGGATGTGAGTCTGAGTGAACTCTGGGAGTTGGTGATGGACAGGGAGGCCTGGCGTGCTGCAATTCATGGGGCTGCAAAGAGTCGAAGACTGAGTGACTGAACTGAATTGAACTGAACATCAATAGTGTGCATAGATTTGTACAAGATTTGCTTAACAACACTGAGTTTTTTAAACAAATATTTTAAATTGTAAAAATGGGTTAAAATGTATAAAACAGTTAACCCATATGTTATTCAAATATACAATATGTCCAGAGGATTGCTGAAAGCTACATGCCAGCATGCTAATGTAATTTATTTGGAATTGTTGGGACTGACGGTTTTCATTTTCTCCTCTGTGCTCTTCCAAATGTTCTACAGTTTTGTTAATAAACAAGTTGCAGAATAATTTGCACAATGACTGCTTGGACTCATTTAAAGAAAATACAATATGTTATTTAAAAATTCTTCCTGGAATAAAATAAAATCCCATACATATATAGCTCTTATACTTCTTTCTTCTGCCTTTGGATTAAATATTGCTTCAACTAAAGTAATATTTTGCAAATATACACATACATACATCCACAAGTTGTGTGATACCCATAGATAATCAGAACTTTTCCTGTAATCCATGAAGAATGAACCTAAGCACACAACAAACACACACACATGATTACCCTACAGATAATCAATCAGAACTTGGATAACAGCTATCCAACACCAAGTCCTCAGGAGGAGAGCCTGGAGGGGCCAACTTAGACTTTCAACCAGGCCTCAAGCTCCTCTCAGGTTTCACCAGGAGGTTCTTTGTTGGATTTAATGTCTCCAGAGGAGAAACTGGCTTTTAAGGACATGGAAATCAGTTCTAACACTAGACTCTCCTCTCATCTTTCATGGGTCGGTTTAACACGATCATTCCTTCAGATCCTGGGGTAGATTCTCGACAGCAAGGTACCTCAGTGGTCATCTGTGGGCATGGCCCCGGGCAAGGAGAAGAGTCAGCGGAGGAGAGAGGGGAGTCATGCTGTGTAGACACTTTCCAAAGAGAAAGAAAAAGGGCTGTTGGGAATTCATCAATCGAAGCTGTTGATGAGGATGCCTGATCCTGCTGAGGACAGTGGGTAAATCCAAGCCCCTGCATTTCACTCTCCAGGGTGGTGCATCTTCTGGTGGCCAATGCACATTTTTTAAAAGTAGAAGAATAAACTTTGGGCTTTGGATTCTCTCTGGCTTTGAGAATGTAGGGTAGGGGGCTGCAGACTTGGCCCCTGGGGATGAGGCATCTGTTTCATGGGGCTCAGGGAGCCCGCCTCTGACTGTGAGAACACAGCTTCTTTGGTGCAACTGTCACATTCTGACAGGGTCTGCACCCTCATTCCTTCCACAGATGGTGCTGGGTCATCACGGTTTCCTTCGCTGCTCATTTGAGCCAACCAGAAGCATTGCAAACAGCAGGGCACGGAGCACGAGAAATGTCTGCAGGTGAGAAACAAAGAAAAGAATAGAGTCGGTTTTCTGAAGTCATGATCCACAGTCAGGCTGGGAGACAGAAGAGTTAGACATAGACATGGCCAAAGTCACACCCTGGACACAATCTCAGGGCCAGGGTTTCTCTGCGTGCTTCACACCACGTGCCCTCCTGCTCATAGATCACAGGGCAATTTGCATCTCTGGCCCCTTGCTGACAGCATCACCCTTCTTGACACTCTGCCCCATCTGTCTGTCTGTCTGCTCTGCTCCATCTCAGTGAATGGCAACACCAGCTATTTGGCTCTGTGGTTCAGATGTTTTGAGAAGTCCGCTATTTTCCTTTTTGTTTCCATGTGCAGACCCGAAATATCAGCACACAGCTCAGTCACTTCAGTGGTGTCCAACTCTTTGCAACCCCATGGACTGTAGCCTGCCAGGCTCCTCTGTCCTTGGGATTCTCTAGGCAAGAATATTGGAGTGGGCTGCCATTTCCTTCTCCAGGGTGGATATCTCCTTTAAAACAGATGATGTCCTGGCAATGGGAGAGGGTGGGAAGATCTGGGAGAAGGACAACGAAACATGTATACAATCATATGGGAGATGAAGCACCAGTCCATGTTCAATACAGGATATAGGATGTAAAAAAAAAATAAAAATAAAAAAAATAAAACAGATGATGTCCTGAACAGTTTTAAACCTGATGTGAGTCCAAGCCACCATCACGTCTGTTCTTCATCATGGTCTATAAGCACTATACGGTGTAGACACCCATCACCTCTTCCCTTTCATCTGCCATTTCTCACTCCGTTTTAGCCCAAATCTGGCCTCATCTTCTTACCGTAACTAATGGCCCTCACAATGGTCGCCTGCTCCTTCCACCTCTCAGATACCGTGAGATACCTTTAAGGCTGTGCCGTATGCGTCATCAGAAAAACTGCTGGATGTGTAAGTGAAGGTCACCACCCAACTCCCGCCTTCCAGTGTGGTCCACATTGTGCTTTATTTCCCTGACACACGATGTACAGATGGTCTATGTGTTGATTAACCACCAAACTCAACTAAAACTACATTCCTATGAGTGCATTTTTTTTAACTACTGTATTCTGTATTAAAATATGTCTGGCAAATGGTTAAGAGTTAATAATCATTTGTCAAAAATTGTAAAGTGACTGTTGAGAACTTTTAATGATGTAGATACAACCGTGAATTTTTTATAAAGGATTTAATTTGCTTATCTGGCCAACAGAAAGATAAGTGGCTCTGGTGAATCACAGTATCAGGTGAACAATTTATACTGCATCCCTTAAGGAATACTAGGCTGTAAGCTGTCTGTCTAGGAAGATGGACCTTTCTGGAGCTTACTCAGTCTGCTCTCAGCAGTGAAGTCCTCAGCTCCACGGGGGAGAAAGAACTGGGACTGTGGCTGAGGGTTGAGGATCCCTGCTTCTGGAATGGTCTCTGTCATCCAGCTGCTCACCATGACTCAAAGCACTCTGTAACTGGGAACTTCATGAAAATCCCAACCGGTGGGGAAATGTCCCAGACTTGGAAAAGGCACACACCTCATAAGTTTTCAGGATGGAAAGGGGACTCTGCTAACCACCAAAATACTTGAACGTGTAATAGTAATAAAAGCAATCAGTATTCAGTGCTTTTTGATGGGGTTCTCAGTGATTAAGAAAGATAGATAGATAATGGGTAAAGTAGACGAATGGATGGATGGATGATGGATGGATCTAGCAATGACAGATCCATGGGGTGACTAATTGATGAATAGACAATAGATGGGTGGATAGATAAGATAAATGCATGGATGGATATTCTTTAACCTGGGATATTGCCTCAGTCTTTCTGTGTTTTCCTCAATACAGACTGTTTTAGGTGTAATATGCACACAGTGAAATGCACAGACCTTTAGTACACAATTAAATGAGTTTTGGAAAATGTACACACCCTGTCGATCTGTCACAGAGATTCCCTGACACCAGTTCCTCTGAGCCCCTTTCTCTGATCCTCACCCCCTGTCACAGGCAATCCAGATTTCCATCATCACAGATTTGTTTTTTCTGTTCTTAAGCTTCATGGAAGAGGAATCAGAATCCATGCACTCCTGTATCTGACTTCTTTGATTCAGCAAAGGTTGTTTTGGAATCCATCCATGTGGCTATGCTTGTTGGCAACTCCTTCAGATATCTTGCTGAGAAGCATTTCTTTTTATGAATAAACTACTGTTGGTTTATCCATGCCCCCTCTCAATAGATATTTATTTTTATTATCTTGGAAAAAGTTATTATAAACTTTTAAAGTTGTGTGTATTTGTATATACTCATGTTTTTATTACTCTGAGATAAATACCCAGGGATTAAACTGTCAGTTCATACAGCAGGTCAATATTAAACCTCTTAAGAAACTAAATTTCCAGTAGTCATGTATGGATGTGAGAGTTGGACTATAAAGAAAGCTGAGCACTGAAGAATTGATGCTTTTGAACTGTGGTATTGGAGAAGACTCTTGAGAGTCCCTTGGACTGCAAGGAGATCCAACCAGTCCATCCTAAAGGAAATCAGTCCCAAACATTCATTGGAAGGACTGATGCTGAAGCTGAAACTCCAGTACTCTGGTCATCTGAAGAACTGACTCATTGGGAAAGAACCTGATGCTGGGAAAGATTGAAGGCAGGAGGAGAAGGGGATGACAGAAGATGAGATGGTTAGATGGCATCACTGACTCAATGGACATGAGTTTGAGTAAACTCCGGGAGTTGGTGATGGACAGGGAAGCCTGGCATGCTGCAGTCCATGGGGTCACACAGAGTCAGACATCATTGAACAACTGAACTGAAAAAATCAAAAAGTTTTCCAAGGTGGTGAATGCTCCTTTCTTCCAGTTAAGGATTTGGTGACAATACTTAACGCTGACTCTTTGCCCTAAAGTGACTGAGAAGGAAGTTCTGTCCAGCCGGACAGTCTCCAGCCCTTGTTCTGCATGGACACATCCACATCCAAATCCAGGTGCTTGTCTTGGATTCGGCATAATAGTCTGAACCCTCCTGCTGGTCACTGAGTATGGGCCATGAAGCAGTGGTGGAGAAACCACGTCACCTCTGGTCGAGGACTCCTCTTTATCAATTCAAAACTATAATGTGACCCTCATTTTCACTGTATTCTGATAGTTCCTCTGAAAGAACAAACAGTATCTCCCAGGTCTTAGCTATGTCAAGATAACATAACATAGGATAGAAAAATTACTAGAAGAAAATGGGAAGGAAAGACATCAACAGGTTATCTGTGACTGAAAGAACTTATTTTCTATTTTAAAATGTTCCAAATTGTAAAATAGTAAGTGACCATGCACTAACTTCTACAGAAACAGTTGTTTCCCAAACCATGATACACAAGCACATGCTCTGTTCTGGATGAAGAGGCTCCTCACTGACCCACCTCCCTCTGACACCTGCAGAGATTCACGAGAGGAGGGCTGTCTGTGTGCATCTGAAGCTACAAATACAAAAATCCATCCTGTGTCCGCCTCAGTCCACCAGGCTTCCCACCAGTCTCCCACATGGACTTTCAAACGATGAGAACTGGCCACTCACCCACGCACAGGACGTGAATCTGGGCATGAACAAATCTACGGTTTGCCTCCACTGTGTCACCCACGATGTCTCTTGTCTCTACAGACCAGCTGGAGGTTCCCTGGAGGTGGGGGTCCTGAGTTATCTCCCCAGCAGGCATTCAGCTGGCTAGTTTGTGGAATAACTCTTCTCCATAGTCTCCTCTTTTAACTTGGACCTACTTTCCAAGAGCTTTCCCGTTCATTTATATGATGTCCAACTACAAGTCCATGACGGTTGTTTATACTGCAGGTGACCTTCTCCCTAGAAAAAAGCATTTTGTTTTGTTTTCCCTTTCTTTTCTTTTTAGTCACCAAGCAACTACTTGAAGGCAACAAATCCTGTCAGATAATTAGAGTGTCTGTTTATTGCATTGTTAGTGTCTGTTCTTTGTCAGATCCTGTTAGAGTTGAGATCTTCTGTTTCTTGGTGTTCAGCTGGTTTCCTGTTGCATCCTGGACACCCCATGTGCTGTGATGTAAGACTTTGCTGCACATTTAAATCTTCTTTGTTAGCAGGCAGCCATCAACTTAGGTCTAGCATACAAGTCCTGGTTACTCTATGGACCATGGCTTGAAATTTGATTTGCAAAAAGCCTTTGCAATTCTGTCCGGCCACCCTGCTGGTAACTACACTATGGCTGATCTGTGGTCTCACTGGGGCTTGTCACCTCGGTCCTCAGGCCTTTGGGCTACTCAGTTACTCACCAGACATGGAGTCCCCTGAGGAAGGGGCAGGTATGGTCCTCTGTTGTGGCTCAGTGCTTTACCGGTTCTCAAGAAAGACTCTATCCTGCTGGATAAACAGGGTCCTCCATGGGCCATTTTTTGTCTTCACCCACTCCATGTCAGGGTCAAGGGCTTATCCAGATAAGACACATTAGAGGTAGTGCTTCCTGTATACACACTGCTACTGCTGCTGCTGCTGCTGCTAAGTCGCCTCAGTCGTGTCTGACTCTGTGTGACCCCATAGACGACAGCCCACCAGGCTCCGCCGTCCCTGGGATTCTCCAGGCAAGAACACTGGAGTGGGTTGCCATTTCCTTCTCCAATGCATGAAAATGAAAAGTGAAAGTGAGGTCGCTCAGTCATGTAGGACTCTTCACGACCCCGTGGACTGTAGCCCACCAGGCTCCCCCATCCCTGGGATTCTCCAGGCAAGAACACTGGAGTGGGTTGCCATTGCCTTCTCTTTTATATATATGGGATAATATAAAAGGACACATCTCTGTGTGCTTTTTCACAGCTCTCTCAGTCTGACTTTATCCAACTCTGTTTTGTGATACTTGCTTTTTACAGACTATTCAAGGTTTTTAACTCTAACCACTTGGAAGAATAGAGTGAAAAGTGTTTACTTCATCTTATCTGTAACTAGAAGTCAAGAGGCCACCCTTTTTGAAATTCATTTCTTTTTTTCATTTGTACATGCAAATAGATCTTAAGACAAAAGGGACTGTGACTCCCAAAGGGAAAGAATTAAATGAGAGGTTCCCGTTTACCCACAGTGTTTGAGGTAAGGGCCTTTTTATCAGCCTTATGCCTTTCAGTTAGCTGAAAGAAGGTGATAGGAAAGACACTGTACAAAAAAGAGAGTAATCTTGACCATTGCCAGTGTCTTCACTGGTACTAAGGCAGATCAAAGAAGTGAAGGACATCACCAAGATGGGGGGTCAGAGTAGAAACTCTTGGCACAAAAGTTCAGTTTCACCTTTCAGGGAAAGAAAGGCAGAGAGTCCGAAATGCAAGACAGGAGGTCAGCATCTGAGTTGAAAGATCCCCTGGTGGTTTCTGAGTCCTCTGTATTTCTTCAGCTATGCGGCGACTTGCATATTAGAGAATCAGAGGTCAGCAGTGGCCCTGAGGAGGACCCACCCCTTACATGCAGAAGCATGAACAGTGCCTCTGTATCAGGACAGGAGACTGACATGGGCTGTGGGCTCCACGCCCTACTCTGAACACCAGAGATTTTACTCTGAACACCCTATACTAACATGGCTATCATTCTAGATAACTGATATCTGTTTTCTATTAACTTCATGCAACCCTTCCTGGCTTCTGACTTCTTCCTAAAACCACTTTGTTTCTGCCAAAGAACTTATATCAATTAGCTCAGATTTTCTTTGCTTAAAAATATCTGTATTTGGTTCTGATTTTCTAAAGCCTGTTTTCACTGAATATAGCACTTTATTTTCATAGGTTTTTGGTTGTGATTTTCCATCCCATTGTCTTTAGCCTCCCATTACTTCTGTTGTTGTCGTTCAGTTGCTCAATCATGTACCACTCTTTGCAACTCCATGGACTGCAGCATACTAGGGTTCCTTGTCCTTTTCTCTCTCCCAGAGTTTGCTCAAATTCATGTCCATATTTTTGCTATAGTCCCTTTAAAATTATATCTGGTCTGGATGATTTTTAACAGTAATACCTCTGCATGATTTTAAAATATTTTTCTCCTATTTTTGCTGTGTAGAATTTAACCATTGTGCCTCAAGGCATGACTATTGCTATATTTATTTGGCTTGCAGATGGATCTGTGATTTCTTGAACCTGTGAACTGATAGCTTTTGTCAGATTTGTAAATATCTTGAACTGCCTGTCTTCATATATTGCTTCTATTTTCTCTTTCTCTCCCCCATATCTTTAACATCCTAGGAATCAAATTAAATGTATGCTATACCTTTTCACCAAGGCCCATATAGATCTTGTAACCTCTTTTCTGATATTTTCCATTCTTTTTTCTCTTTGTGCTTTATTCTGTATATTTTCTCCTGACTTATACTTCAGTTTACTAATTCTCTCTTCTACTATTTCAAATATGTTATTACACAGCTCAACTGGATTGTTATTTTTTTAATAATAGACATAATAATGGTTAATTACAGGTCTATAATTTCCTTTCGGTTCTATTTTGTAAAATTCAGCACTATGGTGAAATCTTCTATCTTGTATAATTTTTAAAACATATTCATCCTTTTTAAGAGTTTAAGATAGATAAACACTGCTTGTCTTACCTGGGATGTCAGGTCTTTGTTGGAGGCTGGAGATGACAGGAGTAGATTTTTCATGGGTTGCTGTCTTCCTCCAGACCATATTTGAGTTTCTCCGGTGCACAGTTACCAGGGCAGAAGCTCACTGTGATGCTCTCAGGGCAGAAGAGGCAGGAGAGTCTGCTTGTTTTCAACATCACTGCCTCCTCTCCAGGTCCAGCCCTTTAGATGTGTCCACAGAAGCTCCTGGTTCTCACCAGAGCCCTGCTCTTCCAGGTCAGGGTTCAGATTCTTAGTCGCTATTTTCCTTTACATTGCTCATTCATTCATCCCTCAGCAGCTTAAATCTTAGAGAGGAAATTCTGCAAGAACGTCAGTCTCGGTAATTTTAATTTCCTTTTCTCCAGGTCTTCCCTCGTCAAGTCCTAGCTGCTGACTGCATTCTGGTGCCCTTAAGGAGTTGTGGCATTTTGGTGCTTTTTATACTTTCATGGTGCATGTTCTTGACAAGAAAATGGGTGTGATTTGAACTACTTCAATATTGGGGGAAGCAGAGAGGTTTACTTGCTTTATTTATGTTAGACATTGATTTCTATGTGGCCAGTAACCAGCAGCCCTGTTTGTAGTTATAGCACCTGCTACTGCTCTGGGCCACACGCCCGGCCCCCGACACCCAGGCTGGCTCACTGCACATACTTTGCCCACACAGCAGTTCATTGTTCTTTCTTGCAGGGGTTTTGCTGCATTTGTTCACATGACATATATAGATACATTTAAAAGCAACATTTAGTTAAAATCTTACAATGAAGAAAAGAAGTTATCTTCTCCACTCATTCTTAGACCCCCACACCACCTGCAAAACACAACATTAGTTTCTTTTTCAAGGAGAGTCCTTTCATTTTTTGGTAGTGTCTATTGTTATTTATCCTCAAGTTTCTAAGTAATGTATTCCTGCCACTTAGACAAATATAACAATTAGCCAACAGAGAGCTATGATCTAAATGCAGATAAAAGTCAATATATTTGTGTTTGTATATGGTTATCCAAGACACTTTCCAGCTAAACATCCTCTGGGAAACTTTAATCCTTCCCTCAATCTGAGAGATTAATAGGAAGAAACCCAGAGTGACTGCAGCGTAAAGTTATTATGCCAAAACAAAGTTGATCTCAGCACAATAAGTCTCTCCATGTATGCAGCTTGATCTTTTCAAAGCTTCTGAAATTTGTGGGGATATTACACAGAATCATGACCCTAATCTTCCGTCATCTCAACTGTGTTAATCCCCATCCACCCACAGGATCTTTCCACCCTCTCTCTGCTGCCTGAGCAACCTGTACTGTTGCCAAAACTCTGACCATTGGCAGTGTTTATTTGTTCACACTACCTGCAAGTCACGGACTGTAAGGTGGACTTAGAATTGTCCATGATACAATCAATTTATCATCAAATCATCATTTCTCCCTTGCTGTGCAGAAATTCCCAAACAACAACACCAAACAACAACAACAACAACAACAACAACAACAACCCTGCTGTTTTCTGTTTCTTGAACTCTTTTGGGCGCTGACCCAACTCATGAACGATTCCACCCAAATGTCTCCTCTCTCTCCCACTTACTCTCAGAGTTTTTTAAAGATACAATGTAAACTCTAGAACAGCAAGTACCTCTTTTTTTCACCACTGTATCCCCAACACTGACTATAGTATCTGTCAGAGAATGGGACTAGATAAATACTGCTCATTTAGTGAATGGATAAATTTGTATACATAAATCACTCACCACCAGCAGCCTAAAGGCTCCAAATGTCCACACCTACTTTATTTCTATACCTTCTCTTCTCCTTCTGCCTCTTTATCTAATTCAGTCCTCTGCATATTTTCTCTGGATCCTTGCAGTCTTATTACAATTACACTTATTTCACAAACTAGCAAGGTAGTGCTCAAAATCTTCCAAGCTAGAATTCAATAATATGTGAACTGAGAACTTCCAGATGTACAAGCTGGATTTAGAAAAGGCAGAGGAACCAGAGATCAAATTGTCAGTTTTCACTAGATCATAGAAAAAGCAAGGGGATTAAAACAAAACGAAACAAAACCTTCTGCTTCTTTGACTATGCTAAAGCCTTTGACTGTGTGAATCAGAACTATGAAAAACTCTTAAAGAGACAGGAACACAAGACCACGCTACCTGTCTCCTGAGAAACATGTATGCAGGTCAAGAAACAACAGTTAGAACTGGACATGGAACAATGGACTGGTTCAAATTAGGAAAGGAGTACAACAAGGCTGCATATTGTCACTCTGCTTACTTAACTTATATGCAGAGTACATCAAATGTGACACTTGAACCATAAAGAAGACCATGAAGAAGGACCAAAGAATTGATGCTTTTGAACTGTGGTGCTGGAGAAGATTCTGAAAGTCCCTTGAATTGCAAGGAGATCAAACCAGTCAATCCTAAAGGAAATCAACCTTGAATATTCATTGGAAGGACTGATGCTGAAGCTCCAATACTTGACCATCTGATTCAAAAAGCTGACTCATTGGAAAAGACTGATGCTGGGAAATATTGAGGGCTGGAGGATAAGGGGGTGGCAGAGGATGAGACTGTCAGATGGCATAATTGACTCAGTGGACATGAATCTGAGCAAACTCTAGGGGATAGTGAAGGACAGGGAAGCCTGGCATGCTGCAGTCCAGTAAGGGTAGAAAAGAGTTGGACATAACTAAGAAACTGAACAACACAAAACAAAAACTGAACAGCATAATAACACAACATATAAAAAATGCAGCCATTAAAGAGGAATATCCAGCATTCCAAGTATCATTGCACACAGACTTTAAAGTAAACTAAGGCTTGGAAAAGAATATGGGCCTAGAGCTGCCATGTTTATCTTACTGACCTGTTAAACAATAGTTTGACAGTAAACGAAAAGTGAAAACTGCAGTCCTTTAAAAACAAAAATAAATAAATAAATAAAAATAATATAGTTCTGTCTGACCAGTGTCATCAAGTCTCTGAAAAAACAGATCTGAGACTTTTGTTGCATATACATTTAACTAACCAGCTTGGCATGTTTTACAAAATAGATGAATCAATTTGCTACTTCAATTGCATGTGATGTTCCACTTTTACTTTGTTTACTGAAGCCCTGACATGTGGTAAGCAGCTGTTGATTCTGCCAATACTTTTGTGCTGTTTTTCCTGTTCCAGTGAGCATGCAGCCCCGAGCTGTTACATCAGATGTCTGGCTCTGTGTCATAATTAATTCCAAAGGGACTTCAATGAGTCTACAATTGCGGGGGGCATACTGGCGATCACCTATGTCGGTAACATCGTGCTGACATTACTTGAAAACCGAAAAGCGGCGGGTTTCTCAGATGCCATCGGTGAGATCCCTCTAGTGCTCTTAGTAGGCAGGGTACCAAGGCCCAGAGTAGAGCACAGTTCCTCTCATGACTTCGGCCACTGCTCCAATCACAGAGCCGCCACCAGACTGTATAAAGGCAACTTTATCATTCATATTCACCCCTCAAGTCCCAGGTAACCAAATGTAACACATCTTTCCACGCAAGGGAGAGCTGCTCGATTTTTCTCACTGAGGTCTGAGGACGCCTTCTCATCGGTTCCAGCCATCTCAGCATGGTTGCCTGGATACTCAGTCTCCTCGCCTATTATTCCAATTAAAGGGCAATTTAGAGGTTAAAAAAAAAAAAACCACTAATCTGTCATGTAGAAATGTCATCAACCCTCCCTTACACTGATGTGCCAAGTGGTGGACCAAGCACTGCGGTTTAGAGACAGCTTTTCAAGAGGACAAATAAGAGTGAAATCCCCTACTTCCTCATCCCTATTAAATGTTTATGTACTAAATGCAAAGCAGCATCTCTGGGGTGAATTTGAGAGGGGTTTTTAGTGTGGGGGGGATGTTTCAGGTATAAACTAAGACTTTTTATATCACAATTTAAAGATAACTTGTCCTTACTGTGAATAAATGGTCATCAGAATGATTCTGGGGAGAAAAAAGGACAAAACCCCTCCAAACCCAAAATTCTTGGTGACTTTTCAACAAACAAACAGCGTTTGTGTTGTTTTGAAAAGCCACAGCCCTATTGTTTTGATTCAAAGCAAACGCAAGTTATAAAAACTCACACCGGCTTTCTACCCATCTGAATAACTCATTTTTATTGAGATATAATTTGCATATCATAAAGTGCATGTCCTTCAGGTGCACAGTCTGTTAATCTGAGACACAAGCACACGTCTGTAAAACCGTCACCTCAGTCCAGAGGGTAAACGCACGGAGGCACCCGGAGTTCCAGGCACTCCTCAGAGATCCGCACACCCTGTGCTCGAGGGCCCGCTCAGGGAGCACCGCATGCTTTCCTCCCCTATAGATGAAGTCACTTTTGGGGAGAGTCCTGTAAATGGGAACACAGAGTATGTATGCACTCTGGCTTTTCTGACTTCTCTCACTCCAGATCAGTGCAGGATATGCCAACTTTTATTTTCCACCTGATAGTAAGCTTTTCAGTTATTTTCAGTTTTCCACTCTTACAAATAAAGCTTCTATGGACACAATGTTCACTGTAAGGACATAAGGCACATGATGAGTGTGTGTTTACATGTTAAAGGAATTGTCAAGTCATTTCTCAAAGTGGTTGGACAATATCGCATCCCCCCCAGTAACACCAAAGAGCACCAGCTTCTCCATATCCATACCAACATCTGTTCTGGTCAGACTTTTCATATTTTAGCCATGCTAATAGGCATGAGTACATCATGAGAAACGCTGGGCTGGAAGAAACACAAGCTGGAATCAAGATTGCCAGGAGAAATCTCAATAACCTCAGATATGCAGATGACATCACCCTTATGGCAGAAAGTGAAGAGGAGCTAAAAAGTCTCTTAACGAAAGTAAAAGAGGAGAGTGGAAAAGTTGGCTTAAAGCTCAACATTCAGAAAATGAAGATCATGGCATCTGGTCCCATCACTTCATGGCAAATAGATGGGGAAACAGTGGAAACAGTATCAGACTTTATTTTGGGGGGCTCCAAAATTACTGCAGATGATGACTGCAGCCATGAAATAAAATACGATTACTCCTTGGAAGAAAAGTTATAACCGATCTAGACAGCATATTCAAAAGCAGAGACACTACTTTGCTGACTAAGGTCCGTCTATTCAAGGCTATGGTTTTTCCAGTAGTCATGTATGGATGTGAGAGTTGGACTGTGAAGAAGGCTGAGCACCGAAGAATTGATGCTTTTGAACTGTGGTGTTGGAGAAGACTCTTGAGAGTCCTTTGGACTGAAAGGAGATCCAACCAGTCCGTTCTGAAGGAGATCAGTCCTGGGATTCCTTTGGAAGGAATGATGCTAAAGCTGATACTCCAATACTTTGGCCACCTCATGGGAAGAGTTGACTCATTGGAAAAGACTCTGATGCTGGGAGGAATGGGAAGCAGGAGAAGGGGATGACTGCTGGGAGCCAGCATGAGGAACTCCGCCCATGGCAAAGGTCATGAGGAAGGAGGCTTCGGCATACGCAAAGGCATGATCAAGCCTCAGGAAACCCCCTGTTCCCGAGCATTTACCCTCAAAAGCAGAGTCTACCTACTTTACTATTTCATGCTCTCACTTACACCTCTGACTTTACGGGGGCTGTTCCCCACTGATTCTCTCAGAGAAGGAGAGAAATAAAAATAAAAATAAAAATAAAAATAAAAATTCCTGGATGTGACAAGGGTGTCTCAGGTCAAACCTCTCTGCTGACAGACTAGCTTGTGTGATAACCTCTCAACTATAAACAGTACAGAGAGTCTGGAGTATTTTGAAAGTCTTAATTAGCATAGGGCTTTTCTCATTGTTGAGTCAATGATTGCCACCAGGCCTCCATATCCTTAGGCACCTGGGAATATATTAATCAATGTATTTGGAATATAGAAAAGGAAATATAGTAGTTTTGATGTTAGCAATACTAGACTTTTTGAGTTAATGAATTTTCTCTTTTGTTATAGATCACTGTACTTTGTTATAAATCACTGTGTCCTTGCTATGTAAAAATGTAACTTTATCACTATCTTAAGACTAAATAGATCTTAAGGGGAACATTGGTGAAGTGTTTTCATTTGTTGGGCTGATGTTTGCTGCTAAATCTCCATATTCCCTGCCCTTATAATGAATATAACTAGCATATAGGAGAAATAAGTATTAACCTTTAAGATTAATCATGTTAACCTTGGGTTAAATAAATTCCTTTCTTGGTTGTGACCCACTACACTCTCACCCTATAGGAATGCAACTTTATCTGCTACCTTCAGAGGGTGGCGCCTGGTTTAAGAATAAACTCCCTTGGAAAAAATAAGGTTTTTGGTTATCAGAAAGAAAGGCTCATAAAATGTCAGCAGGCCTCATGGCCAGAAGATGATGTAAAATCCCTAAGACCTTTTTTTATACATTTATGTAAAGCACCTGATTTTGATAAAGGTCAGGACTGCTGACCCCCGCGTGACTGTATATTCATCCCTATGTGTAACAAAAGGTATATAAGCAAACCTAAAAATAAAAAATTCGAATCAGTTCTGGAAAAACTGATTCCCCCATGTCATTCTTTCTTTCCCCTTCTTGCTGAATTCCCATCTGGAATGTGGGTACTCACCAAGCCTGCTAATTCTGCCTGGGCTTCTAAAATTGGATCAAGGAGGCCTCAGTGCCTCCTCTCCTTCAGGAGAACGAAAAGACACCTGTGGCCTATGTAGGTGGTGATTGGTATTCCACATAAACCAAATTATTCAGTCTCTTTTTCTCTACTAGTATTTCCTACTACACTATCTGTTTCTAATCTTTCTCTATATCTGTAATTAAATAAGTTTTTTCCTAGGATGGCGACTCTGTCTCACCATCGAATTACCCTGGACCCAGGGGGGCTGGACCCAGTCAGATGACAGAGGATGAGATGGCTAGATGGTATCACCGACTCGATGACATGAGTTTGAGTAAACTCCGGGAGTTGGTGATGGACAAGGGGGTCCGGCATGCTGCAGTTCATGGGATCACAAAGAGTTGGACATGACTGAGCAACTGAACTGAACTAAACTGAATTTAAAGATTTTTTTTTAATTTTATAAAATATGCTTTTGATATCAGGTTTAAAAATCTTTAAATATTATCTTCTAGAAATTTTATAGTGTTAGGTTTTAAAATGATATGTTTTTCCATTTTGACTTAATTTTTGTTGAGTCATTGTGGCTCAGCTGGTAAAGAATTCACCTGTAATGCGTGAGACCTGTGTTTGATCCCTGGGTTGGGAAGATCCCTGCAGAAGGGGAATCACTACCCACTCCAGTATTCTGGCGTGGAGTATTTCAGGACTGTATAGTCCATGGGGTTGCAAAGAGTCGGACATAACTGAGCGACTTTCACTTTCATTTTATTCTTATCTTCCATGTCTCTAAATTTTAAATGTATGAATTGCAGTTTTAATATTTACTTCAATGTCTTTGCTAATTTCGATTCCTGTGTCTGTTCTAGTTCAGTGTTGGCTGCTTGATTTTTATCCTAATCATGGGCCTCTTTCATCTACATATATATATATATATATATGTAGATTTTTTTTTTATTCTTTTTGGTAGGCCTAGTTACCTTTGACTGTCTGACATCATGGATTTTCTCTCGTTGGGTGCTGAATAATTTTGATTTCTTATAAATGACCATGTACTTTGTTCTAGAACATGGTTAAGTTACTGGGAAGTAGGTTGATTCCTTTGAATCTTGCTTTAAAAACCTTCAGGCAAGACCAGAGGACACTACTAGTCTAGTCTGATCACTCCACACGATGGAAGCACACCTCCCCCTCAGGACCCTATCCAATGCCCTGTGAATGACAGGCCACCCCATCTCTCTGGTAGGAACAGCTGTCATTTTCAAAGTGCAGTGTTGCCTCTGTTCTCTCTGATCCTCTCAGATGGACCTCTTCCTAGTCTTGGGTACTTTATTCAGACATGTGTGGTGACTGAATACTCAGACACCGTCTGCTGACGCAGAGCTCTCCCTGTGCACCTCTCTGTCCTTGCCTTCCCTGCGGACCCCTGCTGCCCTGGTTTCCCCTCCATCTCATCTCATCTCCTCATCATGGGGAACCTGCTGGTCCTTACCTGAGGCCCTGTGGTCCCAATCAGAAAATTCTCTGAAGGTTGTAATCTTGGAGAATCATAGGGCTCCTCTGTTTATTTCCTGTCTTTGAGGCATTATTATCCTTTATCATCTAATATCCAGTACCTTTGAAACACACACACACACTTTTCTTGTTTTTATATACTTATTGGTTTAGGCAAGACCACAGATCCAGTCCCTGTTACTCCATCTTGGCTAAAAGTCTAAGTCCTTCACATTTCTGATTTCTGCTAAGGGGAAATTGCTATAATCAAAGAGTAATTATTAAATAACTCTCCACATTATAATCAGCTAAAACCACCATAAATGTTGCTCTCTGCAAATCACTACTCTTTTCATGCCAGATCGCTTCATTTGTCACCTCATGTTGAGTGATAGGAGTTCAAAGTAGGTCAGTCCTGAAAGAAGCATGCTGTTCCTCTGCCTTTGGAGCAGACACATCACATCAGAGGGAATATTTAGCAGAAAGGCACGAGCTGAAGCAAAGGTGCTGGTTCAGGGCCAAGGTCTGAAGAGAGAGAAAAAACAGAAGGAAACAAATAAAAATAAAAGGAAGACAGAGACATGGAGGGAAAAGAGACAAAAAGGTAATCTCTTCACTTTGCTGCTCTTAATAAAAACACAATTCAAACCATAGAATATCTGACTGATCACAGCCATTGTGTATTCCCAGTATTTTAAGTGTACATATTACTTCCCATTTCAATCATTTCCTGAAAACAATGTGTAGTAGAGGGAATAAAACTGACAAGCAGTGGGAGAGTGGCTGGATTTAGACAAAGCCCAGTGAGAAGCTTTCTAAAACAATCTCATGTATTTTGGTAACAAGTCCCTAATACACATGTTTGGAAAAGTGGATGGGGATTTTACATCTAGCCAGTTTAAATATATTTATACTCTCTGCCTGCCTCATATTGTGTTAGGTATAAATCTGGTGCTTCCCAGCTGGCATTCAAAAGCCAGTTCAAAACAAATACTTAAGTTTATTTATAAAACAAAACAAAATAAAAAATATTCCCCTAGAAGCTCTGGGCAGATTCAGAATCCAATAAATCATAAAAATACTTGTTTACTATAATTATTTTTCCAAGATCCCATTTGCTATAAAATTGACTAGTTTTAGTGTTCCCAGATTCATGGAGTTCCCATATGAATTATTTTATGCAATAATACTCAATTAGAAGGCCTTTAAGATATTATTCACTTGACCTCAACATTCAATTATTGTAAGTTGCAGTAGCATTGTCAAAATAATTATAATTTTGAAATGAGCTGAATTTAATTAAGCAACCATGGGACTGGATAGCTGAATTTCATAACGGACTGTAGGAAGATAAGGATGATAAAGATAATTGGATAAGGTTAGCTAAGGGAGGCACTCCTCTTGGCCTCCATCACACCTGAATTGACAGGGTTTCTTGCTATTAAAGAAGAAGTTTAGGGACTAAATCTAAGAGAGATAAGTATCTGCCATTCCACAGAATTCCCATATCAAGGTCCCTCAGCTCTGCTTCTGGAGAAATTCAATTTCCATTTCAAGAGATGTAATTCATCATCACATTATATAGTTAAATAAAGACACTGTAGATCAATAATGTGTTCATTGACTTTTTAAAAAAATTTGGTGATAGGTCCACTAATTTTAGACTTTTAAGATATTAGGAATATGGTATGGGGGAGGAACCCATGTAATAATGACCCTAAGATGTAGTGACATGGGTTGATGATTTCTAATATTAGAAATAGATTATGTTTGACAATATTTTTCTTTTCTTTCTTTTTTTTTTTTTTTGCTGGTGGGGGAATTCAGCACATACTCCATTTAGTATAAAATAGAAAAGCCCTTTCAACATCACCTCATGAGATAAAGACAGAGAAGCTGTCCAAGAGACTCAATTTTTTTTTTTTTTTTGAATGAAGGCAGAACATTTCAGGACACCAAAATAAGTCACCCTTGGGGCTTAATCAGCCAGACTTTCAGAGGTTTAGGAGAAAATAATTCTAATTATGAAGACTACTGATAGACACTGCTACCTTAACTACAACTGGAGCCGTGACATAACTACACTTGATATGCATGAGAAGAAAGTCACTGGGGTGATCTGGATGAGAAAGAGTAGGTGGGTAAGAGGTCATGATTTGCGCAGCTGAAAACAAAACAAACAAAACCAGCACTGAGGGGGAGAGAAAAGCAGGATGAAACGAAAAGATTATCATCTTATTTCAGGCCTCTGCCATATTTTGAATGGTACCAATTTACAAAAGATCCAAGACCAGGGATTCAGAAGGTCTCCCATGATGCTGCGTTGTTGGAGTTGCCTATATATTTTGGATATGAATGTGGCTTGCACATGTTTTATGCCATCGCTGCTCTGATGAAGCACGTAGTAGAAGGCACTTGGGAGGCATGTTCATTGAATGCACTCCTTCATCCACTAAGACTTTCACCCTGTCTACTCCATCAGATTCCCAGTTTGTCCTGCTTTTGAAACACTGGGCAGTGAATGATGATATGCAGGAAAACGTGTTTTCTCACATCCATTTCCCAAAAGTATGCCTGTAATCAATAAGCCAACCAGCGGAACTTAAAGCTGACATCTGTAAGACTCCAGTGCTCGAGAAAGGTCCCTGGCCTTGTGTCCATGTGTGGCCAAGAGGTGCTTTACGGACCACTTCTCACAAGCCACAGACCCCAGATCGCCAACACATATAGAACTCCATCCCTTTGTCTTATTTTCCAGTAGAAAAGAGGATGCAGTCTCTTTCTATTTTTTTTGTAAATATCCTTTTAAACTCTTGGATCATGCTATTTCTCTTCACTTTAAGGGTCTTTTTATTTTGTTTACTGCTCACTTGAGTCTAGTTCTCCAACTTGATTTTAGAAATGCAACTCTGATTTATACTGTGGGAAAAAATACACCAGCAGGCAAAGTGCCTTCTCTACTACTGTTAGCCTTGCTCTAAGTAAACATTTTACTCTCTTATTACCTTGAGCTCTCTTCTCAGTTACAATGGAACATATTTAATATTTTATATAAGTGAGTAGCTGCTGGGAGGTCATGAGTTACACATAATATGTGTGTTTCCACATGCAGATACACACATATGTATAACATTTTACCTTTTACAGTTGTGCTTATGTATAATTTTAATTTAATAATCTTGAAGATTAGAAAATGTTTTAAGCATCTAATGCTTGGTGTCAGCATGACCTGAAAAGGAAACTCCCTGAAGAATTTTTTATAAAGAAAATTCCTGGGGAAATTCAGTGCATAAAAATGACAAAGAGTAAAAGACAGTAGCAAAGTTTTCTCAGAATACTAGGCCTTCACAAAAGATGAATCAACTGACAGTGACTGGAAGCTTATCATGGCAGAGATATCAGTTAGATACACACACACACATATATAAATTAAAATAAATATAGGTGTTGTATTGTCACAAACATTTTTAATAAATACAATTTATTTGTCAGTTATGTATCAACAAAGTTAGAAAAAAGTACATGCTGAGCAATTTGATTTTTTAGAAGCTTTCAAAAGTTAGAGCAAATAAAATTTTATTTTATACAACATTTGCAAACCAGGTTAAACCATTTTGTTTTGTTATTGCAGTTCAAGAGACTGGCCATAAAATAAGATAAATTTCATCTTTAAGGGTCTTTTTATTTTGTTTACTGCTCACTTGAGTCTAGTTCTCCAACTTGATTTTAGAAATGCAACTCTGATTTATACTGTGGGAAAAAATACACCAGCAGGCAAAGTGCCTTCTCTACTACTGTTAGCCTTGCTCTAAGTAAACATTTTACTCTCTTATTACCTTGAGCTCTCTTCTCAGTTACAATGGAACATATTTAATATTTTATATAAGTGAGTAGCTGCTGGGAGGTCATGAGTTACACATAATATGTGTGTTTCCACATGCAGATACACACATATGTATAACATTTTACCTTTTACAGTTGTGCTTATGTATAATTTTAATTTAATAATCTTGAAGATTAGAAAATGTTTTAAGCATCTAATGCTTGGTGTCAGCATGACCTGAAAAGGAAACTCCCTGAAGAATTTTTTATAAAGAAAATTCCTGGGGAAATTCAGTGCATAAAAATGACAAAGAGTAAAAGACAGTAGCAAAGTTTTCTCAGAATACTAGGCCTTCACAAAAGATGAATCAACTGACAGTGACTGGAAGCTTATCATGGCAGAGATATCAGTTAGATACACACACACACATATATAAATTAAAATAAATATAGGTGTTGTATTGTCACAAACATTTTTAATAAATACAATTTATTTGTCAGTTATGTATCAACAAAGTTAGAAAAAAGTACATGCTGAGCAATTTGATTTTTTAGAAGCTTTCAAAAGTTAGAGCAAATAAAATTTTATTTTATACAACATTTGCAAACCAGGTTAAACCATTTTGTTTTGTTATTGCAGTTCAAGAGACTGGCCATAAAATAAGATAAATTTCAAGTTTTTATTTAAAATGTTTGTGATGATATATAACCATTATGAAATATTTACCACAATAAAGTTTTATCTACAAAAATATATAAGAAAATAAATATAGGTGTTAAAATAAATATATATAAAATAATTAATTTAAAATGCTTTATCACCAAAATATAAGCACATAATTGAAAACCACATGAAATTAAAACTTTCTCTCTCTCTAAAGCATCCTTTTATTTTCATCTGTGACTTCAGTAGAAAACATTCAAGCCCTGTAATTGTTTCTGAGTTTAAATCACCTTGTCCATAAATAATAGTTTTATGCTGTTTGATAAAATAATATCCCTACATATTGAGGATTCACCTGCTTCTCATATCCCCAAATTCTTCTCCCAGATGGAAGTACATTATTCTTTTTCAGTATTTTCAACTTTCAGTATTAATCACATAGTTTATTTCTTATTCTAGGAGCTATAGGTACCATCAGATAGAAAGTTACTGATTGCTAGTTGTGGGATGATGGCCTTGACACCGTTCGCCTGCCAGGATGGCCTGTGAAACAGCACGCTCACGAGGCCCTGTCATAGTGGCCTGCCTGGCTCTACACACATACACACGAAAGCCCTGTATGATACTTTCCTAAGAGGAAATAACAATATATTTAACAGATGGAATGAAAAGACCACTTTTTAAATAGGATGAGTTTTCAGATGTTGCCATATTTAAGTCACAAACAAAAATTCTTGTTGGTTTTGGAAACATATTTTCAAAACCATCATGGCCCATCGCTATTATGATTGTGAAGCATTTTAGCTCCCGCGCTGCATCAGGACAATAAACAGGATTTAAATAGAGAGCAGCTCCTGGAGTCTCCTATTTTCTGTCTGTGTTTCCATGTTTCTTAACAGTTCTGCTGAACAGTTCTTTGTATATTAAAAACTAGGCTATCAAAATATAATGCCAATTTAAGGTACAACAATTATTTATATTAGTGTTACTGGGAGGAAAAAAATATGATGTGGTAAATTAATCTTTGTGCAGCAAAGTACTTCTTAAAATAGGTTTTCAGCATGCATAGTAATGAACTATTGCTATCTCTACTGAACAGACATCTTGAAATAACTATGTCCAAAGTTGTTTAAAATCCATTCCCAAAAATTTCAGTTTCAGCAATGCAAGGAAGACTGACTCCTCACTTATAACACCGAACAACACAAGCCTTGTGTTTTGCTTTTTTTTTCAAATCCTTTGCTCAGTGTAGGAACTCATGAATCAGCTGTGACTTTTACATGCTCCCTTTGACCTTCCCACTGATAATCATAATAATGCCTGGCTGCAGAGGATCAATCAGCTTTATAAAGCAGCCACCTTCAGATTAATCTCATATTATTAATTTTACAAGTTAAAAAGACAAGAGGGACAGGCAGGATGGCTCTCGCTGCTATTTGCTCCCTTAAAATTATTTCCTGCGGACAATAAACAAATTTCCAATCTGGCGAGGCTATAAATGTGTAGGCTTCATAAAAATTAATTTAAATGGATGTGACTGTGGGTTTGGGATTGTAAAGATTAGGGAAGACGCCTGTCGCTGTAATTGCCTGTTCAGTTCCTCTGTCACTCAAGAGTGCCACAGCTGCATTAGAAACGCTCATCATAATCTAATTCTCAGATCAAATTCCCATCTTCAATATACCCTTTAATAAGGCTTCCATTCTCCATCTTTTAGCCTTAATTACCGCTCCCTGTCTCCCTTGACAACCAAATTAAAAGGTACATGCTACAACTCCATAATGATGATCGTCACATAATACTTTAAAAATCACAAACTACTCTACTGCAAATGCAGACTAACCTTGTCAAGGTGGGTGTCTTCTGATAACTAGATTTTCTATGGATAGCTTCGGCACTGGAAGATAAGAAATACAATTATATAATCTTTTATTGATTTCCCCCCTTTTTTCCTCCTTACTATTATGTGCAATTACCCAAGCAGTTTTTAGATTGCCGAAGATGGAAGTGGAAAATTGACCAAGATTCACTTGGAGCAAGATGTTTTAACTCTTGGTTGAATACAGGTAGTTTCTATTGGAAAATAAAGCCAAGACAGTATGTGAAGTGGAGACTTTTGATTTCTAGATGGAGCCAGCCACATTGGTCTGTGCATGAACTGCCACTTGGGTGGCTTTGTGAAGGTCACAGAATTCACCAACCTGAGAACATTTATCTGTGGAAACGAGCAGTTTAACTACTGCTTTTGGGTGTATCACAGCAAAATCTGACTACTTGTGTTTTTAACTTGCAATTATCCACCAAGGCTACAAATTTTCCATTATGCTGTTTCTAATATTTTTTGGTCTGTGTCCTCCTTGTTAGCCCTGGACTGACCATACGCTGTTAGAATTAGGCCATCCCTCAGCTGCATGACCTCAGCCTTTTACTGCCCATGACTCTCCCCTGACCAGCACCATCTTCCATTAACTCCTACATGTGGTGGTGGCTGGAGGTAGTGGACAGTGATGGTAAGTTACAATGGTTGCTGGTTGTGTCATTAGTGCTGATGGTGGTAGTGATGGTGGTTGGTAACAGGTGTTAGTGGTGTGGTTGATGGTATGGATGGTAGTTGTCATAGATGATTGTAGTAGTGATGGCTGATAGATATTATTGGAGGTAGTGGTTGGTGTTTAGTGGTGGTCATTAGTGGTGATGGTTGGTTGGTAGTTGTCATGCTTGATGGTGATAGTGGAGGTTGGTGCATATTGTTAGAGGCAGCAGTGGGTGATGGTGGAGTTGGAACAATTTTGGGCAATGCTGATACTGAGCCACACTGAGGGCTTTGTATCCTCACACAACAATCTTGACTAAATCTACACATTTCCTTTACTACCTCATTGCTTTTCTGGTTTCATTTCTCTCCATTTTCTCCTCAAATTCCTCTCCCCAATTTATCATGCTTGTGGATCCTTAGACATTATACAGAAGCAGAATCTGGGCTTCTGTAAGATTCAGGCACATTACTGCCAGTTTGCATGGTTTATAGCAGAGTTTCCAGCCTCAGTGAGTGGAGGGGGTCTATGGAAACACATCTTGAGTATTTTTCAACTTCTCCTTATTATCTAAGTATAACTAGAGAGTTGGCTTTCTTGACCAAACGTAGAGTAAGGCAGTTTATTTTTACAATGCTTGGGATATACATAATATCACATATTCATATGCTTGCAGTCATCCTTGTGATTGACTGAATTTTCCATTTCTAGTGAAGATATTGATCCTCAGAAAGGTGGAGTTAGAGCAGAAGCTTCTGAAACTGTGAAGCGCCTTTTCCAGAGTCACTCATCAGAAAGCTAACAGGTAGGTAAGCATAATTCAATGGGAATGTATTTATTTATCCTGAAAAGATTTACAGTGAGTGGAAGGGAATTCAGTTCAATACTAAAGTAAGAAATGCAAACCAAATGGTACTGTCAGATATTATTAGGGTGGACCACAGTAATGATTGTATGAGCAAAAACCATTTAAACAGTCCATCCGACAGAGCAGTCGATTTGGGATAAAAAACAGCCATGTAATTGCTGATCATGGCCGTAGAAGTCAAGGACAGTTGAAGCAAATGTGTCCAGCAGTGTTTCTGCAGATAAGGGGGTCCTGAAGGAAGGCCTGCACTCTAAACCCGGGAGCCTTTAATTACTGAGATACCAGTATTGATTGGGATAACAGCCGTGCAGAAATGAAGGCCAGGAAGCAGATCGTAAGGGAAGGGCAGGGTTGTTTTTTTAAGCAGTTTATTGAACTGTCTACATGGTCTCAGGCGATTCCAGCTCTAATCCTAGGAAATTGGAGGAACCGTGGGAGTGAAAATGCAATGAGACCTTGAATGGTGAGAAGCTCCCCTTAGAGAAGGATGATTTATGGTGAGAAAACACAAACACAGACGGGGTCAAAAAATGTCAAAAAAGATTTAAAGGTAAGGAATGCATGCTCACAATGGAGAAGGCAATGGCAACCCACTCCAGTACTCTTGCCTGGAAAATCCCATAGACGGAGAAGCCTAGTAGGCTGCAGTCCATGGGGTCACTAAGAGTAGGATACAACTGAGCGACTACCCTTTCACTTTTCACTTTCATGCATTGGAGAAGGCAATGGTAACCCACTCCAGTGTTCTTGCCTGAAGAATCCCAGGGACGGGGGAGCCTGGTGTGTTGCTGTCTATGGGGTCACACAGAGTCGGACACGACTGAAGGGACTTGCAGCAGCAGCAGCAGCATGCTCACAAATTACTGACTGGGGAACAATGGGAGAATGACGGGGCCTGTGAGAACTGGAGACATCTGAGCTCGCTCCCGTGATGGTGCAGGGGGCACACGGTGAACACCGGGAACAGCCACTGGGTTTCAGTCATCATCCCCCAGACCTGGCCGTTTCTATTCAGTCTTCTTATCTGTTGATCAATTCTGTTCTCTTGTCCACATACCCTGGTGATGAAGTGAACTGAGGTTCAGAGGGAATACGAAGTCCCGACTGACATGGGTAACAGCCCGCACTGAGTTTTGGAGTATGAATGGGCACCACATACAGGAAGGAGACGGTATGAAGCCCATCACTTCTCCTATGAAACAGCTTAGAGTCTAAGATGTCATGGTTATCAAAGACTCGAAGCAACTGAGGCCAGGTCTACATAGTCTGTGTGATGGAAGAGTTGGTGCTACCTCCTCTGCACGAGTGGGCCTGTGTGCCCGAACATGTGACTGACATAGGGTGTAAGGAGCAGGAAACCTGGAACCAGGGGCCCGGTGCATGTCCAAGGCTGTCTCTACTCTAGCCGGCAGCTTCAGGAAGCTACCTAAGCGTGCGGTCCTTCAGCCTCCACATCTATACAAGGGTCCTGGCTGTGCTCACCTCACAGCAGTTCAGCAAGGAGAGGGTGCTGATGCTCAGAGAGTGCTTGGAGAGCCAGGAAGACACAGAAGGGTCCAGGATGTGTCTGACAATGAAATAAAAATAACCAGCCACACTGATGGCCAGGTTGTCGTCACCATCAACATACAGGCTCCTCTTCCGGGAGGGTCATGCTTTGAGTCTGTTGTTTTAAAGTTTTAAAATAAGTTTGTGTGCTAAGTCACACAACCCCATGGACTGTAGCCCGCCAGGCTTCTCTGTCTGTGGGATTCTCCAGGCAAGAATACTGAAGTGGGTTGCCATTTCCTCCTCCAAAATCAGTTTAAATTAATATTTTAAGTTAAATAACCATGTTTCATGTATTATACTTTCAGTTCAGTTCAGTTCAGTAACTCAGTCGTGTCCAGCTCTTTTCAACTCCATGAATTGCAGCACGCCAGGCCTCCCTGTCCATCACCAACTCCCGGAGTTCACTCAAACTCATGTCCATTCAGCTGGTGATGCCATCCAGCCATCTCATCCTCTGTCACCCCCTTTTCCTTCTGCTGCCCAACCCCTCCCAGCATCAGAGTCTTTTCCAATGAGTCAACTTTTTGCATGATGTGGCCAAAGTACTGAAGTTTCAGCTGTAGCATCATTCCTTCCAAAGAATACTCAGGGCTGTATTATACTTTAGATTTTTCTTAAAAAATCAAATATGCAGGAGTACATATTTAAAGGAAGTAAGTTGACTTCATAATAAGCATTGCTATTTTTCCTTCCATCTACCTTATATCCTGAGATTCCTGCCAGCTTTAAGGCAATTAGTCTCATTCATGCCTTACCATATTGAAATTCCTTCCTGTGATTTTCAATCCATGATTTCATTTCAATAAAACATTTTCTAGATTAAAATGGACTTTAGAATTTTAAAATCAAAGACACAGAGTCAAACAATTCATCTCAGGTTTCAATACTGAATCAAATATACATTTTAAACTTTTTTAAAAAGATTTTTATTGATGTGGATCATTTTTAAAGTCTTTATTGAATCTGTGTCTGTATTGCTTCTGTTCTGTGTGTTGGTTTTTTTGGCCAGTAAGCATAGGGGATCCCTACTCCCTGACCAGCAACTGAACCTCACTGCATTGTAAGGAAAGTCTTCACTGCTGGAGCACCACAGAAGTCCTCATTTTAAAATATTCAAACATTTCTAACTCTTAAAATTTCCAGCTAAATCCCCTAACTATTCAGTAGGAATAGATCTAAAGTGGAGAGTAATTTTCATGGAGAAAACACCTGCAAACATCGGACCAAAGACACACATCCAGTTGTTTCGAAGGTAATTGGTCTTTATCGCCCTTGAAAATGGAAAAAACTACACCAAACCTGTGCTTCTAATTACTCTCTGGCTTAACTTTCTTTGCATCCAAAGCGCTCTCCTCTGACAGAGGCCTTTCACACTTGATTGATAACGCAGTGAAGTCATAATTGGAATGTAGCAGAGACCTTCCATAAAGAGGTGAAGCACACAGATGAGGGAGCCAAGTCCTTCCCTCTCTCCTTTGGATGTCTGGGGAAATGAAAGCGGGATTCTCCCAGAGCCTGTCCCCTCTTCCTCGCAGAACAAAGCACCTTCTGCTGGCAGATGCCACATGGAACCACACACAGGTTTCCACCCGGGAATGGGGACAACGGTTCTCTGGAGCTCCAGCCACCACCCTCTTTGTGTGACACTAGCCCATTAACATCTCAAATACATCAATTACCTGAAGGATGGTGGGGCCTTAGAAAAAGAAACAGCTCTGTTTACAGAACAGCCACCATTTAGGCTCCCAAGAGTCACTGGAGAGGCCGGAGTCCTGACCGACAGGCACCGTCCCCTGGGCGTGCCTGGTGTGGCATTCCTGCTCCTTCCCTGTGGCTCTCCTGGGATGAGCCGGAAATAGGACACATTCCAAGACAGCACGAGGATCCAGAGACCAACAACATGACCATTCTCCACGGAGAATTTAACTTCTCACAACATGTGGGATTTAAGTCATGTGGATCTGACTCTAAATGATTACTTGGAGATGGGGACTCTCCAAGACCCTATAACAATAATAACATTTCATTGTTGTTATTCAGTCACTCAGTTGTGTCCAACTATTTTCAGCCCCATGGATTACAGCATACCAGGCCTCCCTGTCCTTCACCAACTCCCAGAGCATACTTAAACTCATGTCCATTACGTCGGTGATGCTTTCCAACCATTTCATCCTCTGTCATCCACTTCTCCTCCTGCCTTCAGTCTTTCCCAACATCAGGGTCTTTTCCAAGGAATCAATTCTTTGTATCAGGTGGCCAGAGTATTGGAGCTTCAATTTTAACATCAGTCCTTCCAATCAATATTCAAGACTGATTTCCTTTAGGATCTATCCTCTGTCACCCCCTTTTCCTTCTGCTGCCCAACCCCTCCCAGCATCAGAGTCTTTTCCAGTGAGTCAACTTTTTGCATGATGTGGCCAAAGTACTGAAGTTTCAGCTGTAGCATCATTCCTTCCAAAGAATACTCAGGGCTGTATTATACTTTAGATTTTTCTTAAAAAATCAAATATGCAGGAGTACATATTTAAAGGAAGTAAGTTGACTTCATAATAAGCATTGCTATTTTTCCTTCCATCTACCTTATATCCTGAGATTCCTGCCAGCTTTAAGGCAATTAGTCTCATTCATGCCTTACCATATTGAAATTCCTTCCTGTGATTTTCAATCCATGATTTCATTTCAATAAAACATTTTCTAGATTAAAATGGACTTTAGAATTTTAAAATCAAAGACACAGAGTCAAACAATTCATCTCAGGTTTCAATACTGAATCAAATATACATTTTAAACTTTTTTAAAAAGATTTTTATTGATGTGGATCATTTTTAAAGTCTTTATTGAATCTGTGTCTGTATTGCTTCTGTTCTGTGTGTTGGTTTTTTTGGCCAGTAAGCATAGGGGATCCCTACTCCCTGACCAGCAACTGAACCTCACTGCATTGTAAGGAAAGTCTTCACTGCTGGAGCACCACAGAAGTCCTCATTTTAAAATATTCAAACATTTCTAACTCTTAAAATTTCCAGCTAAATCCCCTAACTATTCAGTAGGAATAGATCTAAAGTGGAGAGTAATTTTCATGGAGAAAACACCTGCAAACATCGGACCAAAGACACACATCCAGTTGTTTCGAAGGTAATTGGTCTTTATCGCCCTTGAAAATGGAAAAAACTACACCAAACCTGTGCTTCTAATTACTCTCTGGCTTAACTTTCTTTGCATCCAAAGCGCTCTCCTCTGACAGAGGCACTTTCACACTTGATTGATAACGCAGTGAAGTCATAATTGGAATGTAGCAGAGACCTTCCATAAAGAGGTGAAGCACACAGATGAGGGAGCCAAGTCCTTCCCTCTCTCCTTTGGATGTCTGGGGAAATGAAAGCGGGATTCTCCCAGAGCCTGTCCCCTCTTCCTCGCAGAACAAAACACCTTCTGCTGGCAGATGCCACATGGAACCACACACAGGTTTCCACCCGGGAATGGGGACAACGGTTCTCTGGAGCTCCAGCCACCACCCTCTTTGTGTGACACTAGCCCATTAACATCTCAAATACATCAATTACCTGAAGGATGGTGGGGCCTTAGAAAAAGAAACAGCTCTGTTTACAGAACAGCCACCATTTAGGCTCCCAAGAGTCACTGGAGAGGCCGGAGTCCTGACCGACAGGCACCGTCCCCTGGGCGTGCCTGGTGTGGCATTCCTGCTCCTTCCCTGTGGCTCTCCTGGGATGAGCCGGAAATAGGACACATTCCAAGACAGCACGAGGATCCAGAGACCAACAACATGACCATTCTCCACGGAGAATTTAACTTCTCACAACATGTGGGATTTAAGTCATGTGGATCTGACTCTAAATGATTACTTGGAGATGGGGACTCTCCAAGACCCTATAACAATAATAACATTTCATTGTTGTTATTCAGTCACTCAGTTGTGTCCAACTATTTTCAGCCCCATGGATTACAGCATACCAGGCCTCCCTGTCCTTCACCAACTCCCAGAGCATACTTAAACTCATGTCCATTACATCGGTGATGCTTTCCAACCATTTCATCCTCTGTCATCCACTTCTCCTCCTGCCTTCAGTCTTTCCCAACATCAGGGTCTTTTCCAAGGAATCAATTCTTTGTATCAGGTGGCCAGAGTATTGGAGCTTCAATTTTAACATCAGTCCTTCCAATCAATATTCAAGACTGATTTCCTTTAGGATCGACTGGTTAGATCTCCTTGCAGTCCAAGGGACTCTCAAGAGTCTTCTCCAACACCACAGTTCAAAAGCATCAATTCTTTGGCACTCGGTCTTCTTTATGGTCCAACTCTCACATCCATACATGACTACTAGAAAAACCATACCTTTGACTAGATGGAAGTTTGTTGGCAAAGTAATGTCTCTGCTTTTTATTATGCTGTCTAGGTTTATCATAGCTTTTTTCCAAGGAGCAAGTATCTTTTAATCTCAAGGATACAGTCACCATCTACAGTGATTTTGGAGCCCCCCAAAATAAAGTCTCTCACTGTTTCCATTGTTTCCCCATCTATTTGCCATGAAGTGATGGTGATGGGACCAGATGCCATGATCTTAGTTTTCTGAATATTGAGTTTTAAGCCAACTTTTTCACTCTCCTCTCTAACTTTTATCAAGAGGCTCTTTAGTTCTTCTTCACTTTCTGTCATTAGGGTGGTTTCATCTGCATGTCTGAGGTTATTGATATTTCTCCCCACAATCTTGATTCCAACTTGTGCTTCATCCAACCTGGCATTTCATATGATGTACTCTGCCTATAAGTTAAATAAGCAAAGTCACAATATACAGCCTTGACATACTCCTTTCCCGATTTGGAACCAGTCTGTTGTTCCATGTCTGGTTCTAACTGTTGCTTCTTGACCTGCATACAGGTTTCTCAGGAAACAAGTAAGGTGGTATAGTATTCCCATCTCTTGAAGAATTTTCCACATTTAGTTGTGATCCACACATTCAAAGCCTTTAGTGTAGTCAATGAAGCAGAAGTAGATGTATTTCTGAAATTCTCTTGGTTTTTCTGTGATCCAACAGATCTTGGCAATTTGATCTCTGCCTTTTATAAATCCATCTTAAACATCTGTGAGTTCTAGGTTCACATACTGTTGAAGCCTCAGTTGGAGAATTTTGACCATTACTCATAAGAATTTTGAGATGTTCATACACATGCAAATTGAATCGTCAATATAGTGATGAGCCAGTACACAAGTGGGATCTCACGGGATGGTGTGAAACCTCCAGTGAGGGGAAAGTGAGCAGGTGAAAAACCCAAGTTTGTAAGAAACAGGGTGTCTGGTATTTCTGTAAAGATCTGTTTTGGAGTGATGGTAGTGATAAAAGTGAAAGTGTTAGTTGCTCAGTTGTATCCGACTCTGTAACCCCACAGACTGTCGCCTGCTATGGAATTCTCCAGGCAAGAATAGTGGAGTGAGCTGCCACTCCCTTCCCCAGAGGACCTTCCTGACCCAGGAATTGAACTCAGGTCTCCTGCATTGCAGGCAGATCTTTACCATCTTAGCCATCAGGAAAGCCCTATCATATAGTAATCCTTCTATGCCAAAGCACATTCTCAGGACCCACCCCTTCCTGCCCCAGGTCAGGCCCCTTTACAATAGCTCAGCCCTGATCAAGGGACTGGTGCCCTTCTGGCTTTGCTCAAGGGCACCCTGGCCTCCAGCTTCTTGTTCTGCTATTTTCCTGGCTCTTCAAATTTATTCCCCTGAAACAGCCTTCATCCTCTCAGTTACCCCATTTCTATAACAGGAACATAAAATTCAAAATCCATATGAAATATACACACTGGCCTGTATTTATCTTCTAAAAATACTGCAATTAGGTAAAAAGTAAATGAAAGTGCATTAATGAGGCAATTAAAAGTGCAGAGCATTTAGGAAACTTTATATTGACATGTAAATGTTGGCTTTTAAAATAAGTGGCAGACAATGTTTGACAATAATCACAAAAATACATGCAGAGAGTATCTTTAGATGCCATTTTAAATGATGGTAAAACTGAAATCCTTTTTAAGTTTAAATGAATTAAGCCAGCACTTCTATAGTGGCTGAAATATTGCTTTTTCCCCACGTTTTGTAATTTTTTTCCCACTTTTGATTGACCCGAGTGCTCAAGTCTTCTTATCTCTAAGAGCTGCCTTGGACCCTGAGGCAGCTAAAATATTGATTAACCATTGCCAAAATTTCAGTATTACTAAATCTTAAAGCACAAACTAAGGCATATTAAAAAATTTAAGAGTTTATTTGAGCAAAAATTGATTGGAATCTGGTAGCACCAAACTGGAAGTGGGCAGGAGCACTTTGCTGTCAGGAGCCAGGGGCGAGATTTTAACAGAAAAAGTGTAGAAATGAAGCCAGGAAGTGATTGTCTGTGGCTTACAGCCTGGAGACTGGCTGTCCTCAGCACCTGATTTCATAATCCAAGACACTTACAGGGATAGTTAGAGAGCTTGGGATGGTCAGGTACACATTGCCATATTTAAAATGAGTAACCAACAAGAACCTTCTATACAGCACAGGAAACTGCCCAGTGTTAGGTGGCAGGCTGGATGGGAGAGGATCTCTGGGGAGACTGGATACATGCATATGTATGGCTGGCTGGTTTGGCAGTAAAGAACTCGCCTGCAATGCAGGAGACGCAGGTTCAAACCCTGAGTTGGGAAGGCTACAGTCCATGGGGTCACAGAGTCTGACACAACCGAGCACGCCCACACACACATATATGGCTGAATGAATCCCTTTGCTGTTCACCTGAGACTGTAACACTATTGTTAATCAGCAGTACCTCAATGCAAAATAAAGAGTTTAAAGAAAAATGCAAAAATAAAAATTAAAGTACCATTACAAAAAGATTCTGACTAATGCACGCGGCTGCTGTGGCATTAGACGAGGCGGCTCTGACAGCTTCCTTTGTGTAGTTAATTCAACCACATAATCATATTTCTACCTGAAGCCCCATTGCAGCCCAATGAGCAGCACATCTTACACTGTACAGGACCCAGAGAATATTAGCTTTTGAAATAAATAAATAAATAAGATAGAAGTTTGGTCAGAAACAAAATCTGAGGCCTGCTTCCTTCCTGTGTGCTAACGTTGATTATGCCACCAGCTGCCGGTTTGCAGGTGCCAGCTCTCCATTAACGTAAGTCAGGGAGCAGATGTACGCCCTTACGTCAGTGTTGGCACTGAAGTCATGCCAACTGCAGTGACGTGGTCTGACTCATTGCCTGCTATGCATCAGAAGCCCCAGTGCTTTCCTCTACCCGACCATTTAGAGATGCCCACAACTTCATAAATAAGGAAAGTGAAACACAGGATAACTTAACATCACAAGTATAAGCATACAAAAGTAGAAAATAGCAGATAGTTTTCTTAAAATATTTAAATGGTAATTCAGGAAAAGGCAACGGCACCCCACTCCAGTACTCTTGCCTGGAAAATTCCACGGACAGAGGAGCCTGGAAGGCTGCAGTCCATGGGGTCACGCTGAGTCGGACCCAACTGAAGTGACTCAGCAAGCAAGCAAGCAAATGGTAATTCAAATTTGTGTGTGTGCATGCTCAGTTGCTCAGTCGTGTCCATCTCTTTGGGACCCCATGGACTAAAGCCCACCGGGCTCCTCTGTCCATAGGATTTCTCCAGATAAGAATATAGGAATGGGCAGCCATTCCCTTCTCTAGGGGATCTTTCCTACTAAGGGGTCAAACCTGAGTCTCCCATATTGCAGGCAGATTCCTTACTATCTGAGTCACCAGGGAAGCCCTGAAAAGTATGATCTGGACCCCTTAGTCAGCTGCATTCAAATGACCTAATTTCTACTCATTGGACTAATTTTCAGTTTCTTAGGGTGTTATTCCAATTTGGTTGCTATAACAGAGTCCCACATGCTGGGGGCTTAGGAACAATAGACAGCAACACCTCTTGGTTCTAGAGGCTGGAATTCTAGAATCAAGGCGTCAGTAGATTCACTGTCTGGTGAGACCATGCTGCCTGGTTCAGAGATGGTGTCCCTGTCACTGGGTCATCACAGCAGGAGGGGGAGAGAGCATCTTTAGCTTGTCTTTTAAGGACACTAACCCAGTCCTGATGGATCCACCCTCCTGACACAATCATGTCCCAATACCATCACTTTGTTGGGTAAAGTGATGTATAAATTTCAGAGGGTGTATGGCCTTCTTCAACCCACTCCAGTGTTCTTGCTTGGAGAATCCCAGGGATGGGGGAGCCTGGTGGACTGCCATCTCTGGGGTCGCACAGAGTCGGACACGACTGAAGTGACTTAGCAGCAGCAGCAGCAGCAGCAGCAGCAGGGCAGTCTTTGGAGAAGGCAATGCACCCCACTCCAGTACTCTTGCCTGGAAAATCCCATGGGTGGAGGAGCCTGGTAGGCTGCAGTCCATGGAGTCACTAAGAGTCGGACATGACTGAGCGACTTTCCTTTCACTTTTCACTTTCATGCACTTGAGAAGGAAATGGCAACCCACTCTAGTGTTCTTGCCTGAAGAATCCCAGGGACTGGGGAGCCTGGTGGGCTGCCATCTATGGGGTCACACAAAGTTGGACACGACTGAAGTGACTTAGCAGGAGCAGCAGGGCCTTCTTCCCTCTCAGGTGTTTTAGCTGATCTAATGATTGAATTGACGTAAGATAGATCAACAGGAGAAAGACAAAGCTCGCACACATGGGAGTCCCATACAGGTACCAGGCTCACAGGCTAGTCTATACCATCTGGAGTTAAGGAGGGTGGAAGGGCTGAGAGCTCAAAGAGAATGAGGTGACGATTCTCAGAGGATGAACAGATTTTTGGTAAATGTCTGGCCTGTCGTGCAGATATGTCTTTCAGATATAAAAGGTAACTCTCTTCCTGGTACAGGCTCCTATCCAAGTTCTGGATGACAAAGGGTGAGCTAAGACCCAAGTCTGCTGGGTCTCAACTGCCTTCAGCTCAGAAGAATCCACATTTTGAGGTGGCATGTTCTGCTACCCCTGCTCCCATCTTTGAAATTTCCCAAAGGTAAAGGTGAGTGACTGACTTAGTAGATTCCTCCATCTTCTTGGACCACCCTCCTTCTCCTGACAAGAGGTCAGGTTAGTTAAACTCATTACAGGAGGTGGTGATGCACAGGCTGATTCTATGCAAGCAAGTAAGCATTTCTGTAGAAACAACCACCAAAAGCCAAATAATAACTGAAGTAGACTGTAATCCCAGTTTTCTAGTTCTGCATCCAACTAGTCTAGAAAAGTCCTAGATGTTGGCTAGAAGCATTTTCAGATAGAGTGAAGGGAGGAGAGGCAGTTTGACAGATGCTGTGGTTTGCAGTCGGGATGTCTGTGATGACCTTACAGGCTGCACAGCAGCAGCAGAAGCCTGTCTCTATGTGAGATGCCGTGGTGGTTTATCTGCAGGGGACAGCAAATTTATTTTGCAGGGTTTTAGGGAGAGGACAGTCTTGGTTCTTCCTGATTTCAAGTCAGAGTGGTGGGAAAAAACTGGAAATGTTAGTTTGGAGAGTTGTATTCAAATATTGGAGAAACTAAGGATTCAGGATTCAGTTAGTTTACATATAGAAAACAAAACCAGAAAAATTAATAGCACTAGAATCTGATGTCCATAAAGATATCAAGGGAAAAATTTCTCTATAATCAACCTTAGTTTTATAGAAGATAAGACTACTTTGTTTGCAAATTAAGCCAAGTTTCAGTAACCTTGATCTGGTTATTCACATGAGTTTGGCAAGAATAGTAACTGACCATATTGGCCCTTGGCACTGCTTCACTGAGGAATTACAGGTAGGCAAGAATTTGAAGAATTTGGCAAGAACAGTAAAGCATGACCACACTCACTATAGATAAGAAAAATAGCTAACTGAAATTTTTAAATCTACTAGTGAGGAAGTTGACAACACTCTGGACAATAACTTGGAGGCATTTCAAACTTGAATACCCACAACATGTTCTCCAGCAATGCAGTTCCCCGCCTCCTCCCCAGTGAAAGGTCACACACAAGCTCAGCAAAATGTGCTTAGGAGCACTGCAGCTGATAACAGCCAGAGACTGTACATGATGGAGACGCCTATTAACTGGAAATGGATAAATAAAATACGGTGTGCTCACATGATAGAATATTACACAGCAGTGGGAGTAAATGAACCACAGCTATACAGAGAAAAGGAGATAAATCACAGAAGAATGACATGGAGTGGAAAATAAAAATGTAAGACTGCACACAGCATAATTCTATTTATATAAGGTCAAAAGTGCAAACGGAGAAGGCAATGGCACCCCACTCCAGTACTCTTACCTGGGAAATCCCATGGATGGAGCAGCCTCATAGGCTACAGTCCATGGGGTCGCTAAGAGTCAGACATGACTGAGCGACTTCACTTTCACTTTTCACTTTCATGCACTGGAGAAGGCAATGGCAACCCACTCCAGTGTTCTTGCCTGGAGAATCCAAGGGACAGAGGAGCCTGGTGGGCTTCCGTCTATGGGGTCGTACAGAGGAGGACATGACTGAAGCGACTTAGCAGCAGCAGCAGCAAAAGTGCAAAACTATGGCACAAAAGTGCAAAACATGGTGTTTAGGAATACATACTTTGATAAAACTAAAAAAATCAAAGGAAAGAAGCAACCCAGGAGAGTGGCTCCCTTCAGGTCTGACAAGAGTACACTGTAGCTTATATGGCAAAATTAACAGGTTACTTCTCAAGTCGCATGTTAAGTTCTTGAACATTAATCTTCAGAACTTAGTTTGTGTCCTCTAAATACATAAAGCATCACATGCTATTCATCTACAAAATAAATCCTGATGTACTGGTGATAAAATTGTAAGTAATTATTTTTTACCATCTGAGTGTAAAAACTAATGAGAAAAATAAGTCACCAGAAGTGTTTTCAAGCATAAATAGAAGTAATCCCAACTGTACGTTCATTAAAAGAAAGTTCTGATGTATCAGCCTTGAGATGAGTGATCTGAAAGGTCAAGATGCTAAGAAATGCTCTCATTATGAAAAGAAAGTCTTCAGAGTGAACTAATCAAGGCTTCTCAAATCATGACAGGGATTAAAACCTTGACACTAATGTGTTTTGACAGTCGTCAAAGGATTCAGAGTAAGAGTCTACAATCAACAGACTCCAAAAAAGGAGTCACTGCCAGAAATTCTCCACACAAGAAACACAAGCAAGGTGGCCTCAAAACGAGGCAGGCAAGAACAAGGAGCCTTGCCAGGTATCTCAACCTGACTCCGGGATGGGAAACCTGAGGTTAACAAGTTAACACACAAAAGAAGGAAATTCCGTATGTCCTGGCCTGGAGTCTTAAATCTTAAGGTCCCACAGCCCACGTAGAGGCTTAACCACAGGAAGATGTATACAGTCTTTACCAGGCCAGTACTCAAAATCACAAATGCAGAATGCTTAACAATCATCAACTCTACAACAGCCATATTTCAAACAAATCACAAACCCAAAGAATCAGAGGACACATGGCTATCAATATCATACTCAGGCTAAAGCCTTTTCTTGACTATCAAGATACCTTGTGGTTTGTTGAGACAGAATGAGACAATTGAGTAGACATTTGAGGGAACATGCGATGATTCACATAAGAACTGAAGGATTATAGTACATCCTGAGACTTACCAGTTCTAACTGAAAAGACCCAGAGTTCTTTCTTAACAGGATTTTAAAAAATTTATGACTAGTCAAACATACTTTTACAGCATTTAAGCCTTCAAAGGGAATAAAGGCAAAAATACCACCAACTGATGTACAGGGATAATATTAAGTATATATATATTCAAACACATTATTATTCATATATGGATGTGGGCACACACAATTCAAATGTATTTGTGTTAATCAATGTTTGCACACATGTGAAATTCTATTAGTCAAATATCTATTGAGCACACTCTGCACAGATATTGTTACAAGTTATGTACTTAGTATTTTGAATAAGCAACTTACTCTATTTTATTAAGTAAAGAACAATTCTAGGTTAAGACAGTGGAAACAGATTCGTGGTGTCTAGAAATCCTCTTCCCAAATCCTCAGTCCTAAAGCCATTTAAAATAAAGATATAAATCTTCCCAGATGAGACAAGAGGGCCGAAAGCTTTAGAGCAATATGAAATCTGGAAAGTAGATGACAAAGAGCAGCTCACTTAGCAGACCCTACCAGGCATGTGGTGAGACAGCACAGCCAGCTCAATTTAAATGCACAGTCCCTGAGTAGTTCAGGAGCAGCACACACACGGCTGGAGTCAGGGATGAAGGGCCAAAGCAAAGAGATGGGCGAGGTGGATGTCACTCTGACTGGCCACAGAACTCCTGGTGGAGGATGATTCAGATGAGCCTGTGAGAGTGTTTCTGGATAAAGTGAATGAGCACCCTCCATAATAGGTGATGCTCCCCCACTAGGTGAGGGTCTGAGTAGAACAAGACTGTCCCCTGAGTCAGGGAGCTCCTGCTTCCCTGGCTGCCTCCGAACTGAGATTGGGGCTCCTCTCCTGTTCAAGATAAAAACTTAATCCCCAGGGATTTTCCATCAAAAGGTACCTGAGCATGTGCTTCACCGAAACAAGGGCATAAACCAAGAAAGAAACATACAAGATTCACAGAAAACAGGAAATACAGGAAGGAACCAAAGAGGAATCCGAGATGATGGTGAAGCAAATTCTGATGACTACCACAGGCAAAATGCAGAGAGTAATTACTCTAAATTGGAATGAGATTGAAAATCTCTGAACAGGAACATGGCAGTAACTGACATCCATAACTGTTTCCTTCCAATGAAAATTGGAAATTACAAAATCATTACTCTGTTCAGAGATCTTTGATTGGACTGTGCCTGACACTGAATTTCAGAGGTGACACTGAATTTCAGTGGTTACCCTGAAACTTGGTGTTATTTTGTTAATCACCTTCTTGGTAAGAGCATTCTGATCTCCATGGAATACAGAATATGAAAATATACCCAAATTAGATTAAACTCTGCTCTCTATAGACAATATCTCTGAAAGGATATAATGACCTGATATCAGTTATCTCTAGAGAGAAAACTGAGTGACTGCTGAAATAGGTTATGAAGCAGAATTATATTTTTATGCCTTTTTTATTTCTTTTGAATTTTTATCATAAACATGATTTATTCAAATTGAATAAAACACATTTTCTAAAGACATTAGCAGCAAATGCAAATACAATTTGAGCCAGCAATTTTACTTGTAGGATTCAATGATCTACTTAGAGATATTTTCATTGCAATACTAAGATAGAAAATTATCAGAAATTATCCAAATGCTGGTTATCAAGAGACGAGTAAAGAAGTGATGGTTGATAGATAAAACTCTTCAGAAACACCAAATGTGAATAAACTGGTTAGGTATTGATAGAGAATGCTTTCCAATACTCCTTATTAAGGAAAAGAAAAGCAAAGTTAAGAATGTATAATATGCTACCATTTGTGTAAAGAGAAAAGATTAAGTTTTATATATCTATTGCTCAGATGTGCATAAAATGCAAGTGAAAGGATAGGAGAAAACTTGCTGAAAACATCAGTTTCATATAGAGAAGAGCAATTCTGCTAGGGGTCATGGATGGTAAGGGTTCTGCTGCATTTCTTCCTGTATCTTTTACATTTTGAACCCAGAATGTATAACCTCAAAGTTTACTTTATAGAGTCAAGCAGAATAAGTGAAATAATTTGAGAAGTAAGTGAGAAATAAAGATCAAATGAAAATGACTGATCTAAGGAAGAATGAACTGTACACAGAATTTATGTTTTCAAAGAAAAAGTGTTAAAAGATGGTCTTAAAGGAGGTATATTGCTCTGGAGAGTCTCTGTCTCTCTTTGAATGAAAAAGAGAAACTGGTTCAGTTCAGTTCAGTCGCTCAGTCATGTCCGACTCTTTGCAACCCCACGAATCGCACCACACCAGGCCTCCCTGTCCATCACCATCTCCCGGCATTCACTCAGACTCACGTCCATTGAGTCCGTGATGCCATCCAGCCATCTCATCCTCAGTCATCCCCTTCTCCTCCTGCCCACAATCCCTCCCAGCAGCAGAGTCTTTTCCAATGAGTCAACACTTCACATGAGGTGACCAAAGTACTGGAGTTTCAGCTTTAGCATCATTCCTTCCAAAGAAATCCCAGGGCTGATCTCCTTTAGAATGGACTAGTTGGATCTCCTTGCAGTCCAAGGGACTCTCAAGAGTCTTCTCCAACACCACAGTTCAAAAGCATCAATTCGTCAGTGCTCAACCTTCTTCACAGTCCAACTCTCACATCCATACATGACCACAGGAAAAACCATAGCCTTGATAGACAGACCTTAGTCAGAAAAGTAATGTCTCTGCTTTTGAATATACTATCTAGGCTGGTCATAACCTTTCTTCCAAGGAGTAAGCGTCTTTTAATTTCATGGCTACAGTCATCTGCAGTGATTTTGGAGCCCCCCAAAATAAAGTCTGACACTGTTCCCACTGTTTCTCCATCTATTTGCCGTGAAGTGATGGGACCAGATGCCATGATCTTCGTTTTCTGAATGTTGAGCTTTAAGCCAACTTTTTCACTCTCCTCTTTCACTTTCATCAAGACGCTTTTTAGTTCCTCTTCACTTTCTGCCATAAGGGTGGTGTCATCTGCATATCTGAAGTTATTGATATTTCTCCCAGCAATCTTGATTCCAGCTTGTGTTTCTTCCAGTCCAGCGTTTCTCATGATGTACTCTGCATATAAGTTAAATAAGCAAGGTGACAATATACAGCCTTGACATACTCCTTTTCCTATTTGGAACCAGTCTATTGTTCCATGTCCAGTTCTAACTGTTTCTTCCTGACCTGCATACAGATTTCTCAAGAGGCAGATCAGGTGGTCTGGTATTCCCATCTCTTTGAGAACTTTCCACAGTTTATTGTGATCCACACAGTCAAAGGTTAGTTCACAGCTAACCTCACACTCAATGAAACGTTTATAGCTGATCAGGAGCAAGACAAGAATGACCATTCTCTCCAGTCTTATTAGACTTAGTATTGGAAGCCAGAGCAATTAAGAAAAACAGACAGTAAAATTTTTTAAAAAAAGGGGGGGGTGGGGGCAAAACTGTCACTGTTTGCAGATGTATTAAAAAGCAGAGACATCACTTTGCCAACAAAGGTCCATCTAGTCAAAGTTACGGTTTTTCCAGTAGTCATGTATAGTTGTGAGAGTTGGTCCATAAAGAAGGCTGAAGCACTGAAGAATTAATGCTTTCTAACTGTGCTACTGAAGAAGACTCTTGAGAGTACTTCAGAGAGCAAGGAGATTAAACCAGTCAATCCTAAAAGAAATTAACCCTAAATATTCATTGGAAGAACTGATGCTAAAGCTGAAGCTCCAACACTTTTGGCCATCTGATGAGAAGAACTGACCCACTGGAAAAGACTGATGCTGGAAAAGACTTGAGGCAAGAGAAAGGGGAAGCAGAGAGTGATGGTTAGATAGCATCACCAACTCAACAGACATGAATCTGAGCAAACTCTGGGGAGACACTGAAGGACAAAGGTGCCTGGAGTGCTATAGTCCATGGGGTCACGGAATCAGACATGACTTACTGACTAAACTACAAAAATACAGAAGCCCCAAAAGACCTCCAAAAGCTGTTAGAATAAAATTTAGTAAAGCTGAAGAATACAAAAAGCATTATGTGAAAACCTGTTGCTTTTCTACGTGCCAGTAATGAACCATTGGAACAAAATTTAAAAACAATCCCTGTTATAATTGCATCAAGAAGAGAATCTGGAACAAATTTAACCAAGGAGGCGAAAGACATGTACACTGAAAACCACAAGACATTAATGAAAGAAACTGAATACACAAACTGGACCAGTGTCTTATACCATATACAAAAGTTAAGGTATAGGCACATAGGTGGAGAAACAGCCTGAGAAAATGAAGGTGAATAGAAAATAGGTCATTGACCTGGGGAAACACAGCCCCGATAGTTCCCCAGTGAGGAGAGTGGGATCCACAGCTGTGCTGAGGGTGGAGTGGTCTTACATTTTTCTCTGTGTTGTTTTCTCAGACTTAGCTTATTTTAGCACAAAGTCTAATCTCTATGTGCCAGCAAAATGCAACAACAATTCGAGGATTACTGTCATAAAATGGATCATTGTTGCTTCCAATTATAGCACCAATTCAGAAAATCATGTCTTATTCAAAACGTAAAATTACCCTTAATATGTAATAAATGAATATTTGCAAAATAATTTGTTACTTAAAACAAGGTCTTGATAATTTGCAGTTATCTAAGTAAATTCATATTGAACAGTGGAAAGTCATACCATAAGATTCACAGGGATCTGAGAAAGAAAATAAGATTTCTCCTAAATGTTTTACGTATTTGTGATGGTTCTATTACTTATAATTCAGAAAGTATAAAAGCAAAAATCTTAAAGATCAATGAAAAGTACCTTGAGGTATATTGAAAAGTGAAGTGAAAGTGTTAGCTGCTCAGTCATGTCCAGCTCTTTTGGGACCCCATGAACCTCCCAGGCTCCTTTGTCCACGGAATTCTCCAGGCAAGAATACTGGAGTGGGTAGCCATTCCATTCTCCAAGGGATCTTCCCAACCCAAGGGTTGAACCCAGGTCTTATGCATTGCAGGTGGATTCTTAACCATCTGAGCTACCAGAGATAATATTAGGAAGCTCAAAGGGAGTAAAGAGTCTTGTAGAATAGTATCACTACTCAAAAAATAGGATGAATATATAATGACATTAAAGTCCTTGACATTGAATTTAATCCTACAAATGACATTGCAGGAAAACGAGACTGAAAATGGAAAAAAAAAAAAAACTGTGTTTAAGATCTGTGTTAAATGTTTTCTCAAGAAAAGGTGAATGAAGTCCTATTCCTCCAAGGATGTGCATTGCCTTCCCATCACCGTCAGGCCAGCTGGTACATGAGAACCATGGGATGTTTACAGCTCTGGTCCTGCCCTGACTACATCACAGTGAGGAGCACAGGGCCCTCCCGATACAGACCCACTCGTCAGTACCATGCCTGTGCCCCAGGTCTTCTGAGACTCAGCGACTGGAAGTCTGGTCAGTGTGTGGTTTCTCTGCTGGTTCCTAGCAGCTGTCAGAGCCACATTCATGCAGCAGCCAGCAGAACATTAATGTCTCAAGGAAAGACACAGCACTTCCAACAGGGCAAGGTCTGACCAGATGCCTTATTTAGTTGTTTTTTGTTTTGTTTTGTTTTTTTAACAGGCAGGAATCTGGAATGACAGTCGATTTTTTTCCCTCTCCTGTCTGCATTCGAGTTTTCAAGAAGCATTCAGGGTCAGTTGTGAATCCAGCCAAAATTAACTGAAATAGCACCTTAAACACTCTTGTATGATTGATGATATTTATAAGTGATAGCACTTCATTTTGACTGAGATTCTGACAAAGATTAAACTTCCCTGAATGCAATACAAGTTCAAAGAACACACCTTTAAAGAAAACCTTGAGCTGCAGCTAGAAACTAGATGTGTTCATAATTTGCCAAATTTTGAATCCCTGCTGAGATGGTGCACCCCTTTACACATTGCACACGGACTCAGTGAAGTCAAGGACAGCTTGCTAACCACACACACTTAACACTGAGTCCTGTGTCTACAAGACTGTCACCTGTTATTCTGCTCTGTGGTAGCAAAGAACGTCCAACAGCTTTGATTTTGAAGGAGCTGACCCTTTATTTTCATCATTCTGCCAAAAAAGTAGGGATATGAAATGGCAGGAAGATATCTCGGTGCCTTGAAGACAAGATTTGAACAACCAGACTTTCCTCCCTTCTGGTCAATTGTAAATTGACAAAAGCAAACCACAGCAGCCCAGATTTAGGGGAATCTTTTATCTCATTATCAAGATCCTTTTAATTTGCAGAGTTTCTCAGAGCTCATAAATACCTCTTCCCCCGCCTCTGTACGATGTAAGAACAGATGAAAGAGAGGCGTAATGGTTCTGATCCCATTAGGGCGTCGACATTAGTGGGGGAGCAATTTTAAAAGTAATTGACTATACTTTACTGGCATCGGGAGGGGGCCGCTGTGAAGACCCATCCTGCTCCGAGGTTAGTGCTGGTGCTGTTCGTCCTCTGCTGTGTGCCCATGTGTTAGGTCTGTGTCCCTTCAAGGCATCACGATTCAAAGCACAACAGAAGAAAAATCATGCAGGGTTGGCTCCTGCTGCCTGCGGTGTTCTGTTCACACCCTGCTCCACCAGGGGAATCTAAAGTAAGCTCTGTTCCCTCTGGTGATGCAAAGCTTAACAACCCCAGAGCATCCAGGAAAGCCTTAGTATTGATACAGATTAATTCACAGGACATGGTCTAAGGGTTGTTTTATAGAGGTGTTCCCTTTCTATTATAAACTTACATGGCCCATATTTAAAGCTTTATGTTAAATAGCTTTAGATTTACATGAAAGATGTGATTATTAGAGTTCCCATGTACTCCACGTCCAGTTCTTGTTACGGAAGGCATGTTATATCACAGTACATTTATCACAAGTATGGAACTAAGTTGATACATTATTGTCCTTCGTCTGTTCCAGGATGCCACATGCTCACCCACTGCATTCACTGGTCACACTTTCTTCGGCTCCTCTTGGCTGAGACACTTCTGGCTTTTCTGAATTTTGATGACCTTGGCAATCTTGAGCAGCTCTGATTGGGTACATGGTAGGCTGTCATTCAAATGGAGTTATTCTAATATCTTTGTCATGATTAGACTGCATAAAAGATATTGGGAAAAAGACCAGAGGTAACGTGCGTGCCCTTTCACCACAAACTATCAAGGATACGTGCTGTCAACATGACTCATCACTGGTGGTGCTGACTTGGAACACTGGGCTGAGGTTGCATGCGTCAAGTTTGCCATGGAAAGTGTTTTCCTCCTTTCTGTTCTTTTCTCTTCAAAAGTCAAGAAAAGCAGCCCGCACTGAAGAGGGCTCAAAACTCCACCTCCTTAAAGATGGAGAGCTACCTGATTTAAAAATCTTTTGCACAAAAAACTTGTCTATTTTTTCCACTCTATTTTTGTCCATTTATAAATTCAGTTTACATCAGTATGGACTCATGGAAATTTGCTATGCACTTTGTTCAGACTTCACCACTGAGAGATTTTCGTTGGTCCCTGTGCCCTCTACCTTGCTCTCACTGTCTCTGTGTTCTTGGCTTTTGAGCTCAGGCTCATTGTATGTACTCCTTTCCCCAGTCCTAGAGTCAGCCATTTTTCTAAGATCCCTGGATCCTTTGATGAGTGTTGTATTATTAATAGAGACCAAACTCTGGGCACTGGGTGTGGTCAGTGCTGCTGGGCTCTTATTGCCTCCTGGGCTTCTCAACTGACAGAGGAAGGAAACGTGTATGCAAATTTCCCTGTATACAAATGCCTAGACATTTTTCTGTGTATCCGTTTGTATCTATATGACATAATAATAAAGTCCTCTGACTTTGTGGAGAAGCTTTATACTACCAGGTTCTTCCAAGTGTTCACCTTTTAGTTCCAAGATTCATAACTTGTGCGGACATGGTGTCTAGCTTGGTACATATAAGTGTTAGCCACTTGGTCATGCATGACTCTTTGTGACCCCATATACTGTACCCCACCAGCTTTCTCTGTCTGTAGAATTTCCCAGGCAAGAATATGAGTGGGTAGCCATTCCCTTCTCCAGGGGATCTTCCAGACATAGGGACTGAACCCAGATCTCCTGCATTGCAGGCAGATTCTTTTTTTTTTTTTTTTTTTTTTAGCAGGCAGATTCTTTACTGTCTGAGCCACCTGCATATTTCAAAGTTACTGGAAGTAGATCTAAAAGTTCTCATCACAGGAAGAAAACTTTAACTGTACAGTAATAGATTTTTATCTAAACTTACTATGTTGATCCTTCTTCAATATGTACAAATATGGAACTATGCTGTTCAACTAACACAATTCAACTCTACCTCAAACTTCCATCCAGTTCCATGAATTTCCCACACCAAACTGTGCTCCCTCTGCACTGATGGCCAGGTGTAGGTCAGGCTGGGCCTACTCTAGAGTTTGAGTCTCTGAGCACACGGTCACCTGGCTGCACACATGCCATCAAGGCACCTTTCCTCCAGGAGCTGAGTCTGCACTCAATTCCTGGACCCAGGAAAAGCCACTGAGGTTGTGAATGCCTGTTGATATTTTTTGCATTATTTGCATCAACTGGAGATGGAACAAGAGATTGGTTCCAAATAGGAAAAGGAGTACGTCAGGAGTACGTCGAGGCTGTATATTGTCACCCTGCTTTTTAACTTATATGCAGAGTACATCATGAGAAACGCTGGGTTGGAGGAAGTACAAGCTGGAATCAAGATTGCCAGGAGAAACATCAATAACCTCAGATATGCAGATGACACAACCCTTATGGCAGAAAGTGAAGAG
>SJYC01103057.1:0-11205 GCA_006408675.1 Madoqua kirkii
AAGGTGGGAGGAGAAGGGGATGACAGAGGATGAGATGGTTGGATGGCATCACCAACTCCTTGGACATGAGTTTGAGTAAACTCCAGGAGTTTGTGATGGACAGGGAGCCCTGGAGTCCATGGGGTCGCAAAGAGTTGGACACGACTGAGTGAATGATCTGATCTGAACTAAAAGAAAAGCTAAATAAACTAAATAAATAATTTTTAACATTGTTTATGCGTTAAGAATCTGTATTATAAAGATTCAATATTGTCAGTTCTCAAACTCATTTGTAGATTCAATGCAATTCTAGTAGAAACCCTAACACACGGACTGTATCTATGTATAAATTGACAAACTGATTCTTAAATGCTGTTAGAAATTTAAAGGATTTATAGTATCAAGGACTCTCTTAAAAATTAACAAAATGGCAGAAGTTAATTTTGGATATAAAGTTATAGTAATTTTGATATTGCTGTGATGATAATGGAAGAGAGCAGAGGATCTGGAAACACACCAACAAATAAGAGTCTTTCTTTTTTGTTAATGTGGTAAATGTTTCAATAAATGTGGTAAAAACTTTCAATAAATGTTTAAGATTTTATCATAAGTATGTACAGAAATCAAAATCTGTTTCCTTGAGAAATTGAGTGATATGAATTATGGCCTTTGAAATATGATCTGAGTTTAGTTCGCAGTTCAGTCATTTATTAACTTAGCTATTTGTGTGAAGGCAGTTATTTAATCATTGTTAGTCTGATTTTCTTCATCTGTAATATAAAATACTAAAATTTCCCTCTCAGGATTTTGGTGATAGAAATAACAAATATAATCCTTCCAGCACATTTTGGTATTGATAATGGGTACTTCTTATTATGTTTCTCAGAGACCATGAAAATTTTTCCTTTTTCAGTAAGAATTCATGTAATTTATGTTTCACAAATTTGGATATAGTATTTATTATATTTAAGCTTACCAAATAGCCTCTTTAGTTATGGTTGCCATTGGGTATTTTTGTTGTTGTTGTTATATGGAACTCCTAATCCAGATTGGATTTTTATTCATGATTAGTTTTCATGGTTTAAGAAAAGCCTATTATTGCCTTGTATTCATAAAGTAGTTTTGTAAACACTGATTCAGTTTAGTTCAGTTTCTCAGCTGTGTGTGACTCTAGGAACCCATGGACTGTAGCACTCCAGGCTTCCCTGTCTATCAGCAACTCCCGGAGCTTTTTCAGACTCATGTCCATTTAGTTGGTGATGCCATCCAACCATCTCAACCTTCGTCATCCCCTTCTCTTCCCACCTTCAATCTTTCCCAGCATCAAGGTCTTTTCTAATGAGTCATTTCTTCGCAGTAAGTGGCCAAAGTATTGGAGTTTTAGCCTCAGTATCAGTCCTTCCAATGAACATCCAGGACTGATCTCCTTTAGGATGGACTGGTTGGATCTCCTTGCAGTCCAAGGGACTCTCAAGAGTCTTCTCCAACACCACAGTTCAAAAGCATCAATTCTCCAGCGCTCAGCTTTCTTTATAGTCCAACTCTCACATCCATATATGACTATCGGAAAAACCCTAGCTTTGACTGGATGTGTCTTTGTCAGCAAAGTAATGTCTCTGCTTTTTAACATGCTGTCTAGGTTGGTTATAGCTTTTCTTCCAAGAAGCAAGTGTTTTCTAATTTCATGGCTGCAGTCACCATCTGCCGTGATTTTGGCACCAAAGAAAGTAAAGTCTGCCACTGTTTCCATTGTTTCTCCATCTATTTGCCATGAAGTGGTGGGACCAGATGCTATGCTCTTAGTTTTCTGTATGTTAAGTTTTAAGCCAACTTTTTTCACTCTGATCTTTTACTTTCATCAAGAGGCTCTTTAGTTCTTCTTTTTCTGCCATAAGGGTGGTGTCATCTGCATATATGAGGTTATTGATATTTCTCCCTGCAGTCTTGCTTTCACGTTTTTTTTCATCCAGGCCAGCATTTCTCATGATGTACTCTGCATATAAGTTGAATAAGCAGGATAACAATATATAAACACTGGTTATCATAGCATAATGAAAATTAAAAGCCCTCAAAATGATTAACATTTTAAAAAATACTTGAAAAAGGTTAGCTCTATTTTATCATAAGTCCTATTATAGTAATTAAATTGAGTAGAACCTAGTTTTTGTACATGGTAAAGATAGTATTTGCTCAAGAAATTTGATCTAATATAACATAAATGAATTACATATTTATTAGCATTGTGTTTAGCTTCCTGTCAGATCTTTTGGGAAAGACTTCACTGTATTGAGCAGTGTCCCAAGGTGAAGAGGTTTATCAGGTCTCCAATAATGAAAGTAAGGGAAGTTCCAAAGATAAATGTGGATGAAATAGAATAAAGAGTACATTGAAGCTCTAATAGAAAATTATGTTTCGCAGTCAACATATTACTTTGCTTATTTAACAATCATATTTTTAATCAAGCAGAATTTTTAGTCATTATGTATAATCATTGCTTCCTGAATATATATGCCAGAGCTTCTCTGGTGGCTCAGATGGCAAAGAATCTGCATGCAATGCAGGGTACTCGGTCAGAAAGGTCCCCTGGAGATGGGAATGGCTGTCCACTCCAGTATTGTTGCCTGGAGAATTCCAATGATAGCGACCATGGACAGAGGAGCCTGATGGACTGCAGTCCATGGGGTCACAAAGAGTCAGACACGACTGAGTGACTTCACACAGTAATCATTTAATAAGATAACCTCATATTAAACTTAGGGAGTTACCTCAACCAAGTGATTCAATATAACGTCTTTAATAATAACTTAGTGTGTTTCCCAAGGCATGCAGTGAGAAGTACAAAGCATCAGCTCTTTACATCACCAAAAACACTGAACCATCACTACCAACGAAGCTAGTGGAGGTAATGGAATTCCAATTGAGCTATTTCAAATCTTCAGAAATGATGCTGTTAAAGTGCTGCACTCAATATGCCAGCAAATCTGGAAAACTCAACAGTGGCCACAGGACTGGAAAAGATCAATTTTCATTCCAATACTAAAGAAAGGCAATGCCAAGGAATGTTCAAACTACCACATGATTACACACATCTCACACATCTCACACGCTAGCAAAGTGATACTCAAGATTCTCCAAGCCAGGCTTCAACAGTACATGAACTGTGAACTTCCAGGTATTCAAGTTGAATTTAGAAAAGGCAGAGGGACCAGAGATTAAATTGCCAGCATCTGTTGGATTATAGAAAAAGTGTAAGAATTTCAGAAAAACATCTACTTCTCCTTTACTGATTAGTCCAAAGCCTTTGACTATGTGGATCAAACAAACTGGAAAATTCTCCAGGAGATGGGAATATCAAACCACCTTACCTGCCTCATGAGAATCTGTATGCAGATCAAGAAGCAACAGTTAAAACTGGACATGGAACAACAGACTGGTTCCAAATTTTGAACGTTGTATGTCAAGGCTCTACATTGTCACCCTACTTATTTAAATTTTTGCAGAGTACATCATGCGAAATGCAGGCTGGATGAAGCATAAGCTGGAATCAAGATTGCCAGGAGAAATATCAATAATGTCAGATACAGAAATGATACCACCCTTATGGCAGAAAATGAAGAACTGAAGAGCCTCATGATCAAGTGAAAGAGGATAGTGAAAAAGCTGTCATAAAACTCAGCATTAAAAAAACTAAGATCATGGCATCCAGTTTCATCACTTCATGGCAAATAGGTGGGGAAATAATAAAAACCATAACAGACTTTTATTTTCTTGGGCTCCAAAATCACTGCAGATGGTTACTGCAGCCATGAAATTAAAAGACACTTCCTCCTTGGAAGAAAAGTTATGACCTACCTAGACAGCATATTGAAAAGTAGAGACATTACTTTGGTGACAAAAGTCCGTCTCGTCAGTGCTATGGTTTTTCCTGTAGTCATGTATGGACATGAGAGTTGGACTGTAAAGAAAGCTGAGCGCCAAAGAATTGATGCTTTTGAACTGTGGTGTTGGAGAAGACTCTTGAGAGTCCCTGGACTGCAAGGAGATCCAACCAGTCCATCCTATAGGAAATAAATCTCAAATATTCATTAGAAGGACTTATTGTGAAACTGATACTCCAATTCTTAGGTCTCCTGATGCGAAGAACTGACTCATTGGAAAAGACCCTGATGCTGGGAAGGATTGAAGATTCGCAGAAAAGGGGACAGAGGACTAGATGGTTGGATGACATCACCGACTCAATGGATGTGAGCTTGAGCAAGCTCCAGTAGTTGGAGATGGGCTGGGAAGCCTGGTGTGGGTTTGCAAAAAGTTGGAGACGATTGAGCAACTCAACTTAACTGAAAACACTGAAGTATCAGACCAGTCTTGACTGTGAAACATTCTATAAGACAATGACCTGGCATCTCAGAAATGCCACTGTCATTAAAGACAAAGGGGAGAGGGTGGGAGAATGCTTCCAGAATTAGGGACAGTGAGGAGACTTGACAAGCAAATGCAGCACTTGATTGAACCTGAATCCAAAATTTTTCACTAGAGGAAAGGAACTTGCTGCAAAGAACAGTTTTGAAATGATTAAAAAATATTAGATATGAACTGTGTGTTATATATTTTATATTTATATAGTAAAATGTTTATGATCTTTATGGAGAGAAATTCTGAAGGACTTAAGGATCGTGATGTTTGGAATTATTTTCCGGCAGTTTAAGGGGGAGAAAAGTCATTTGTGGAGTAATTTCCCGTTGGTAAATAAAGATGCTCTAGGAATGTTCATTGCACTTTTCCTTAAACTTTTTCTATAAGTTTGTTGAGCTTTTTGCATGGGGCTGCAACATGCAGCTTGTGGAGTCTTAGTTTCCCAACCAGGCATTGTACCTGTACCCCTTAGATTGGAAGTGCAGACTCCTAATGACTGGACTACTAAAGAAGTCCCAGTTTGTTATTTTTTCAACAGGAAAATTGAAGAATAGCCTGCAGGGGAAAAAACACATTTTTAAAAATGGTAGCAATTATAATAATTAATACACTAAATATGCTTTTTTAACTTTTAAGAGTTACTATATTTCTATGGCAGAGGTTTTTCCCTTTCGATAACTTTAAAAAAATAATTTTCCAAATTTCATATACTGGAAATGGAGGAATCCAAAATATGTTGCTCCTCCCTCCATGGGATTCTCCAGGCAAGAGTACTGGAGTGGATTGCCATGTCCTTCTTCAGGGGAATCTTCCTGACCCAGGGATCAAACCCAGCTCTCCCGCATTCCAGGCAGAGGCTTTAACCTCTCAGCCAACAGGGAAGCCCTTTTATTTAACATCTAAATGCTAATGAAAACTGACCTTTTAAAAGATTAAAGTCATTTAAGTTATCTAACTGGGATTCATTGTTTAGCTTTGACCATCAGATTGTATTCAGCATTTAGGTGTTGTAGTAAAGTAGCTAATCTCTATGATTATCCAGGCTTATACTGATTTTACAACTTAGCAACTACAGGATCTTGCTGAGTCATTTCACGTATCTATGCCTTAGTCCCCTCAGATATCAAATAGGGTAATAAGAGTACCTATATCTTAGGGTTTTAGTAATGATTAAATGAGTTAATCTATTTGGAGCACATACAAGTGTTTTAAAAAGTGTACCTGCTGCTGCTGCTCCTGTTGTTGTATTTGTTATAACCCAGCCCTTTTCTAAGAAAATGTAAGACTGTTAAGTCTGGACTGCCATTGGGTTCACAGTGCAGTAGCTTAACTCAAAGAGAAGGTAATTTTACATTTTATATTAGAAGTTCATATAGCACATTGCTTATTTGTTTAGTCATGTTTTCAATCGGATACTGAGCTCTACAATATAAAGCATAGCTTTCAGCTCAAGAGACAGGTAAGAATATACTTTACAGAGTGTTTTTAAGTGTCAACAGTAATACCACTCAGAGAAATTCAACAAATTGGCATCAGTAAAAAAAGCTCATGATTTTGGATAAAGATTAGAGAAATGGGGAAGGGAGGCACTGCCAGCTGGGATAATGACTTGGGAAAGGGTACAGATACATGTAGTACCTCCAGTGGATTTGAATGTGTATGTGTGTATTTATATAGGAAAATAATCTTCAGAATGTTTAGATTTGAATTAAATTCTGATTTTAAGACTTCATTTTCTATATCCATCTTGTTTTTGATAGCATTCTGTTTCCTAAGTCATACTTTGAAACAGGGATGGAGATATATATATATATACACATATATATGTATTCCTGAAAATGCTGCTATTATTCCACCACAGTTAGAACAAGAGAGGATAATTTTCTGATTATTCTCCAGTTGGATCAACCTAAGTTCTGTGCATAGCTACTAAATACAGAGTCAGATTTAAAACTATTTCTAGTTTACTTGTCAAAATGGAATTCATAGATTTTTTTTTTTTTTAGGCCTAACACACAGCTAATATATATAACATACTGAAACCACCAAAAGTCAGGGAGAAAAAGTCTTGTATAAATTGGCATAATACACTGGGGTTTGAATTGCTTTTAGAAATTCTTTAAGAATCATGTAAAATGATTTGAGTTTCTATATGTTTGTTGGATTACAATGGCCCATATTAATGTTGCCTTATTACAATAATATTTTACCCATATTTTTCTACATGATGGAGCATTTAACCAAGTATTCTGAAAATGAATTGCTTTTCTAGTCATAATCTCTGTACTTAAAAATTCCTTCCATTAATTATGGAAGCCACTGTTTCTCTTCACTGGGTACATTTACAACCATTGTCTTAAAAACCATCTCTCATTCCTGCTGTCTTGCTTTGGAGAGCAATGTATCTACACAAGGAGCTGAGCTGACCTTCCTATGGAGATGCCCTGGAATCTACAGTGATCAGAATAATTAATTTATTTGTGTCTTCTGTTATGTTTGTATTTTTTGACAATAAGAATCCTTACTACTTTCAAAAAAATTTTTATTCTATTTCTTTTAAAATTCATAGCATCTATATTTGGAAAATATATCAATAAGGAAGAAAATAAGCGTTTTTAATTGTGTTAGAAAAGATTTTCCAAATTAGATAAAAATGTTTGACAAAATAAAAGCTTTATGAATTCATTACAATATTGATTTTATCAATGTGTTTCTGAAAGGATACTTTTATAGTAATTTTGAAGAAGTTCAACATATGGTATATATTACATAATTAATGATAGTATAAAACTATGTTAACCCATAAAATATTGTCAGAGATTTACAAAAAGCCACAAACTTAATTATACTGAAAAAAATTGCAATTGAAAATGCAGTCCTTTGTCTTTTTACTTTCTCTCTTTGTATTTAGATGGTACCAGAGATATTATATCCCTATGCAGTATATGATCTCCAGCATATGTTGCTGAATTAGGACAAAGCTTCAGTGCCTAATAGTTAAAATTATTTTCATAGTGCTATAAATAGTAAATAACAAGAAGAAAACTTTGATCTAGTGTCTTACTGTCAGTCTCCTAATTGAAATGATCCAAAAGTTCAAAGATTTCAATACATTCATTTCTGCCTAATAACAAAGTTTTCTGTTTTTGTTTTATCTTTGGGCATCAGTTCATCTTTGTCTTAATTGTCTTAATTTTCAACTGTTAGGGTTGAACACAATAACTTTTAGTGCTCCTTCCAGGTTGAAAATTCTGTTAATTTTTCTTTTATTAACTCACAGATAGCTTCCCAGGATGGAAGTAGTGTTGTATACACTGAGATACCAGACATCCAATCATATTTGCACCCATAGATCTGTGATTAAATTTTACTTGTTATTTATATGACATGTAATTCTATGGAATATAATGTCTATTTCAAAAATATGATACATTTGGTCACTCAAAATAATAACCCTACAGAATTCTAATAGTAAGTTTTTGTTAATATTAAATTGCTTAAAATGAACATGAGGAAGAGATATCTGTTTACAAAGCTATTTATAAAAGTCTTCATAGTTCTAACTTGAGACAAATATCATACAGTGCATTTTGTCCACAATGCCTTGTAGATAGAAGATACATAATGAATTTTTGTTAAATAAATAAAATGTGATTTAGTTTGCTATATTCCATTTCCTTACATTTTTATTTTATTACAGAAGTCTTCAAAGACACAAAATTGCAAAAATAATGTAATGTAGCCACATCTACCCACTACTAAGATTCAACAGTTACTAAGATTTTGCCTTCTTCCTTTAAAAACGTTTTTACATTCAAAGATTTCCCTTAAAATATATGACCTCTATCCTTTTTACGCTATATTCTTTGTATTTTACAGAAGGTAGTCTTTTTTTTTTTTCTTTTCCTGAAGACCTCACTTCTGAGGCCTTTCATTTCTTTGCTTCAAGCTTTTTACCTTTTCTTCACTATTATCCTGAAATTCCTTTCATCTCTGATCCGTGTTGAATCCTTAGTTTCTAGAATCTCATGAGTTCTTCTTTAGTTAAATCCTTATTTGAAAGGGACACATCCTCTGTTAACCTTCTGAGAAAAATACAAGGGAAATAAATATTTGGAACCTAAATATTTCAGTCTCTACCATTTACTGTCACGCTAGATTAATAGTTTGGCTACATATGGAATTCTAGAAAGAATATTTCATTTCTAATGTTGAAATATTTGCTCTATTCTACACTCAGATGTTGCTTTCGAGAAGTCTGAGTTCATTTATTTTGTAAGCCATTGTTTGTGATCTGGTTTTTCTCTAAAAGCATTTATAATCTATCTTTATCTTTTTAAAAATTCCATAACAAGTTATAAGGACAGGGCCATAGCACCCCACTCCAGTACTCTTGCCTGGAAAATCCCATGGACAGAGGAGCCTGATAGGCTGCGGTCCATGGGGTTGTGAAGAGTTGGACATGACTGAGCGACTTCCCTTTCACTTTTCACTTTCATGCATTGGAGAAGGAAATGGCAACCCACTCCAGTGTTCTTGCCTGGAGAATCCCAGGGATGGGGGAGCCTCGTGGCCTGCCGTCTGTGAGGTCACACAGAGTCGGGGATGACTGAAGTGACTTAGCAGCAACAAGTTATAATGGCAGAGGTCTCTTTTAGTTCCTTGTATTAACTTACTGATTCCTGGAAATCTAGACAATAAGAAAGTTTTGGTGCACTTTAAAATGCAAATGTAAATTCTATGTAATTTCCTTCCTTTGATTTTTCTATTCTTTCTTTTTGGAATATGTGATAGAAATTTGGCTTCCTGGAACGTCCCTTTACTATTCTCATTATTTTTCTCCTGATCCCCTCCACCCACCCCACCCCCAGCATTTTCTCTGTTCATTCGAATTCCTCTTTTATAGCTTCACTTTTTGTTGGAGACTCTTTTCAAATATCTGGTAATGCTGGTTGTCCATTTATATTTAGGAATGACGTGTTTAATACCTCATCAGACTTTACGCAGGTGAGACATTTTGATCTTAGAGTATTTGAGTAAAAGGCAACTTTTTCATGGGAAAGGGAACTTGTGCCACCACAGTACCTCAGTGGTAAAGAACCTGCCTGCCAATGCAAGAGGTACAAGTTCCATCCCTGGGTCGGGAAGATCCCCTGGAGACAGAAACAGCAACCAACTCCAGTGCTCTTGCCTGGGAAATCCCATGGACAGAGGAGCCTAGTGGGCTATAGTTCATGGAGTCACAAAAGAGTTGGACATGATTTAGAGACTAAACAACAATAACAACAGGGCTGTTCATTATAGTTTCTCCAGTGTAACATAGGATCCTCCAGTTTTCTGTTCAAGTGAACTTGAACCTGAATGGTAGTCAGGGAAAGTGTTTTAAGGACTGACAATTTGTAGTATGTAAATTTTCACGTAATCACCTTCACCTTGGCCCATTTTCAGCCTAGCACTTCATTCTGAATCCTGTCTTCCTCTCTACTTGGAGTTCCTGAACCTGAGCCCTTCTGATTCTTTCATAGTTCTTTCTCCATTATCCTTCAGAGGCAAGGGAATCTGTGGTTCTGTGGGATGTGAATGGAAATCTGAAAGTACAACTCTTAAGTCACTTACCCAGCTTTTCAGCCCCACTGTGGTTCTACCACTTTTTGAACTTCACAGGATTCTTTGGATGAAGTAGCTTGTTTCTTGCTAATATATCTGCCAGCATTTATACTTTAGCTTTCTGTACTCTGCTAACCTAGGTGTTACTCTTCCTTTTGCTTTCTGTGACCTGTGATAGGTTCTTCTACATTTATTTACAAAGGTGTTTTGTTTTAATTTCTCCTCTATATTATTTTGAGGTAGTTTTTGGCAAAGAATGTACAGAAATGTCTACACTCTGGCTTCAGTATTGCTATCTTAAAACCAACTCCATAGCTTTCCATTTTCTCTCATTAAAGTCTATAAATAATTGGAAATGGTTATAATAAACGAAATTTTCCTTAGTGTCTGACTTTTAAATAATCTACTTCGTTTAAGTAAGTATTTAAGAATCAATAATATCGATAAAGCTTTCTATGTTGAAATCCAGAAGCCTCCACTGACCTCTGAGATCAAGCAAACCAGTTCTGTTTAAGTCATGAGAGCCTCTGGATTGCTAGATGCTACGTTTCCATAGACTCAAGCAAATACATTCTTTCTCCCTTATATATCTTATTTGTAATTGTTTGTTATTTTATTGAAAGTGATTCTCCAAAGAATGAAACCAATTTCAGATTTTTTAGGCGGATAGAGAAATGAGGCAGAAGGTCATATTTAAATATTAAAGTACCCATATATGCATAACTCAAGCTAAATTGAACAACCTCTGTGTATGATTTTTAACTGTAATAGCATGAGATCCCTTAGCCCAATTCACTCTTTCTTAGTACAGCATCCTCAAAGTAAATCAATAATATTTTATGGTTGAGGATAGATAATATTCTGTTTGATCAGGGCAAAGGTACGGCATTACTTTTAGCAGCATTTTCAGATTAAAATAATAACATACTATTAACATTGGCCAAAAATAATGATCTGTCTTATTTCCATATGCATTTATTGATCACCTACTATTAATTATCAGAAACTATGACGTTTATTGTTCCTTGAGTATGTGTAGTCCTGCTGTGAGAGAAGAAATGACTTTTGAATGTTATCACTCAGTTCAGTTAGTAAGTTTTGCCTATGAAAAAAACAAAATTATGAGTTTTTTAATTAAAAATTTAATACTTTTGTATGTGTTTACTGAGTTTATTTATACTTTTGTTTTAGTGATTACCTTAATAC